>JANHFM010005543.1:107477-124607 GCA_032468115.1 Grayia smithii | reverse complement strand
GCACATTGGCTTGTGCTTAATTGTAAGCCACCCTGAGTCTCCGGAGAAGGGCGGGATATAAATGGGATTAAAAAAAATAAAAAAAATAAAAAAAAATTCGACTCAGCTCAGTATCTTCTATTATTTGTAACTCATTTGGGTTTCTACTCATCATATTTCCTCATATGACAGAATGCAAATGTGTATGAAAAAAGGGGGGCTGGATAGGAAGTGTCAACAGAATGCAAGAGACTCACAGCCAATAATTTGTGCAAAGTGCACTACCAAAAGTGAATTTCAGAGTTCGGATATAATGCTTATTTCACATGAACTTTTTTCTCCTTTTCCTTTTGTATGGAAAACTGGCAATGAATTTAAGGAATATGAACAAAGCTCCAAGGGTAGTTTTGCCTTTGTACCTTATTAAGCCCTAATTTGCACTTTATAATATACTTTTCTTCAGTTCTTTAAACCCATGTCTCTAGAGCAGTATTTCTCAACCTTAGCAGTTTGAAAATGTGTAGACTTCAACTGCCAGAATTTCCTAGCCAGTTAGGGTGCCATAGCCATTCCTACATGTGCTGAATGTATACAGATTTCCTTTCTGATTTGGTGGTATATTTTCTTTATGTACATAAGACTATAATGTACTACCTATTGAAAGTAACGTTACTTTTTATTTCAGGCCAATGTAAATATGTGTGCTCTTTTTCAGGTACCCAACTATTGCTTTGATCAGGGGTATGAAAATGAACAAAACCAAACAGATTCAGGTGAAGTAGCTCCACATCAAGCCATTTTAATAAAATATTCTAACATAGTGAAATCCCTGGAACACTTCATGCAGGACCTACTCAGAGATGCCAAAGAAAAATTCAAGCACTGGATCACTTGCTCCATCTTAGAAGAAGTAGACTCGGCATATAAGAAGGTAAATTTAGCAATTACACTTTAAGGCACTTTTAAGCACAGAATCCTCCTGAATTTAAATATAGCTTTTTTTTTTAAAAAAAGCAGAAACTTCAATTCTATAGAACTATAAAAATGAACAGCCTAAATCCCTATTGATATTTCAAGTGACAAGGTTTGAAAATGGTATTAGTACTGTTTCTTAGTGTCTCAACTCTGAAATACCGCCAACCATAATTTGAGTGAAAATAGTGTTTTATGTGTTTTAATCGTTGTGCATTGTGCCAAGCCAAACCAAATTAAATGCCTAAAATGTCTCTTTACTGTTGCTTGGAATACATAATGTAACATTTAAGGATAAAAATGTCATTGACTTATTCTTCAGTATACAGTCTTTTCTAAATCCTTACCTGAGACTAAGACTTATTATAATCATATTTATTTTTTTAGTGACACACATAAGATTGTGTTTGTCCTAAAAGAACATTCGTTACAGGAATATCCATTTGGTCCCCAAATTGCTTTAGTTGTCTTTATATTGAGTCAATGATAATCCTAACTTGTTTAAGCATTGAAGGATAGAAGTCTGCCACATTGTTTCTTTATATTGACTATATTTTAAGGTGGATGATAACTACCACATCCGTTTATGGAAAACATCCGTTGAAATTGATGCTGTTCCTAAAGTTATTCTACACCGGATATTGATGGAGCAACATCTGTGGGATCCAAATCTTCAACAAACAAACATCCTAGAGATTTTAGATGACGAAACAGATATTTATCAGTACACAGCAGCAAATATGTCTCCACTTCCTTCAAGAGAATATGTGGTCCTAAGGTTGGAAACTCTAATAAATTCCCATTTTTTGACATCAGCTTTGTCGATCTATGATTTTTAGTATTATTTGTCATACATATTTCTCAGGAAAAAAAATCCTAAAAGTTTAAGTTCTAGGCTGCATTAACATAGAGAATCAAGATCATGTGAAGTGTTAATACAACTTTATAATGCCTTGGTAAGGCTACACTTGGAATACTCCATCCTGTTTTGGTCGCCATGATGTAAAAAAGATATTGAGACTCTAAGATTCTACAGTGTAGAGAAGAGCAACAAAGATGATTCAGGGACTGGAGGCTAAACATATAAAGAACAGTTGATGGAATTGGGTATGTCTAGTTTAATGAAAAGAAGGAGCAGGGGTGACATGATAGCAGTGTTCTGATATCTTAGGGGTTGCCACAAAGAAGAGGGAGTCAAGTTATTCTCCAAAGCACCTGAGGGCAGGACAAGAAACGATGAATGGAAACTAAGGAGAGAAGTAACCTAGAACTAAGAAATTACCTGACAGTTAGAACAATCACTGGAACAACTTGCCTCCAGAACTTGTGAATACTCCAACATTTGAAGTTTTTAAGAAGAGATTGGACAACCATTTCTCTGAAATGGTATAAGGTTTCCTGCCTAAGCAGATGGTTGGACTAGAAGACCTTCAAGGCCCCTTCCAACTATCCCATCCCATCTTATCCCATCCTTTGAATCTCCCGATCCTACCATTGACTTAAGTTCATTGATTAACAAAGCACAATTGGTTTATTTACATATTGCACTAAGGAAAAAAAAAGTACTTCTGACGGGTGTAAAAATCACAAGGGATTTAAATTTCCAACCTGTAGTGCACTTATTTTTCCTTCAAATTAAGAGTGTAGAGTAGGTTTTGTAAATGACAAATTACTAAAATATTGATTACAGAGAAAAGGATTTAAAAATTGATAATTTACAACTATGCTTATGATATCAACTGATCAACTGAGAAATCTGTGGTGGGATGGGAAGACAGAATTAAGTGGCAGGTGATTGCATTCTAAACTTTGTCAATGGAAAATTTTTAAGAGTTTGTTAACCTGTACATCTTCTGCAAGTCCTTTGGCAAACAAATTGTTCTATCCGTGGGATAAATATCCTTTATCTATATTAAGCAGAATAGTTAAGGCACTCATCCCAAAATTTCAAATAAAAATAATACAATCTAAATGGGTTGTCTGATTCATCTGAAATATTACAAGATTTGAGAGTTTAGTGCAGGGGTGTCAAACTCGATTGCGCTGCAGGCCAGATTGTGATATATCGCAATGTTTTTTGCCTTTGCAGAGCTGGGGTGAGCATGGCCTATGCGGGCCATATGTGCCCCATGGGCATGGCAGAGTTTGACAGGCCTGGTTTAGTGAGATCTGATATTGTTTAAAAATTTAAGTTAAAAATATTTAAGTTTGCAATCCTGTGGGTGCTATGTTGCCAAATTCTGCATTTCTGTTGCTTATAGAAGCTGCAGTCTGGATTGGATTTTGCCTATATTTGACACTATTTTATAGACAACTATATATGTATTGGGAAATATAATCATTTATTATAACTAAAGTTAGGAAGTTAATATAAATGAAATGTCATGAAAAGGTTATTTCTGTAGCTAATATGACTTTAGTTCATAAATATAATGGGAAATCATAATCTGAAAAAAACTTTGTTATTTCTAGGACTTGGCGGACTGATCCACAAAGTGGCACATGTGTTCTAGCAGCTACCTCAACAGATAACAAAGGTGCTACTGTGAATGGGATTTTGACTCACGTCATACTTTACCAGTACCTTATAGAAGTTGTTGCTGGTTCCCAGAAATCCAAAGTAACATATGTTTGTCAAATAGATACCAGGTATTTCTTCTATTCTTCTATTCTAAGCCTTGATGTTCTCTGAGCTTAGTTGTTTGTTTGAGGGTATTTCATTACCCAATTTCATAACATCAGCAGTGAGGTATGCTCCCCATTTATATACCGTAACTTGCCAGTATGGTGGTGGTATGATTTTCTTGACAGTACATTATTTATTATATAGCCTATTTTTGTTACAGAAATAAGAATTAAGGTGATTTTTTTAAAAAGAAAAAATATTGTTTTATACTAATAGATGTGAAATGGCAAGCACTCCCGCCCAAAAAAAAGAAAGAAAAGAAAGAATGCTTATTACTTAGTTCCTAATATTGTGTTTATTTTTTCAGGGGCCGGACCACAGAATGGTATAAGAGGGTTTTTGGTCATATCTGTGCTGCAGACATGATAAGGATTAAAGATTCTTTCAAAGCATCCCCTTACCGAAATTAAACCAAAGACAACAATTCAATGCTTCTGGAGATGAAGACAATGCAAGATGGCTTCAGTTACCATTTTCAAATTTTGATTAACTGAAAAGGCAGTATATAAAGCCATCAAAGAATAATTTTACAAATGAAAGTTTCAGTTTCAACTGAATAATTTACACTTTTTGAGTTTTGCCAAGAAAATGAAATTATTTTGATTACTTAATTTATTTACAAGGAACATCTTTTAATAGTATATTTTAACTAATGTGTAAATGAGATATATTTTTAGATGTTTTATTGATTGAAAATGTGAAAGCAATAGTAAAATTGTATCAGCAGCTTGCAGCCTGACCAGCTTTTATGCTGATTTTATTTTTATTATTGTAACATATTAGGAAACAGTGATGCTTGTATAAGAAGCTAAGCTAATTACATTATATATATATATATATGTCTTAGATTTTTGTGTCTTGAGTAGCCACAATACTTGAGAATTTATACATCCATTTTTAATGCAGGAATTTTTCAATTTGCTTTAAAAGACACGCTCAAGGCAATGTTCAAAGCAGAATAGGCACTTTAAATGGAAAATGTTTACCTTTGGGAAATAATTGATTATACAGTGATACGTGGAGCTGGAAACACATTAGATTCACATTCTGTATTTACTTAGCATGCCCAGTTTTCATTTATTTTTGTTTTTATTCTGAAAGATGCGGTTAGACTAATTGAAGATAATCTCACTTTTTTTTTAAAAAAAAATGAAATCTCTACCGATGTCTATAGGTAGCTTTCATTTACAATACTGGATGAAAAGATTTTGGATGAGAAATTCAATTATACATGATAAACCAGTTTATATCTGCTATGCAAAACATAGCAAATTATATTGTGGCATTATGCCCAATCAATGCCATAATCTTATCCCTCTACAATGATTATATTTTTTTAACCACTCCACTTCTGCCTAATTATCTTTTATTTTCTCACTCATTCCCGTATAATGGAACCTTGCTTTTTTTGGACATTTTGTGTAACTCTTTAAAGATATTTTTTTTATTTATGAAATTAAGTTACCCCAAGTTTACCAGTACTTTTGGCATGCGGACTGCATTTTTTGCCTCTAGCTCCACAAGCTTAAAAAGATTCTCAAAGTATTATATAATTAGTATTTTTATTACTTGGTATAAAATATATTGTTTTTATAGTTGCATAAGCCTGTAACCCACAATTTCTAATTAATGACTGGTTGCTAAAAAACAAGTCCTAACATTAGTTAGCTTGATAGATCAACTAATTACATTAAGATAC
This sequence comes from Grayia smithii, assembly GCA_032468115.1. Taxonomy (NCBI): domain Eukaryota; kingdom Metazoa; phylum Chordata; class Lepidosauria; order Squamata; family Grayiidae; genus Grayia; species Grayia smithii. The sequence goes on along the minus strand of JANHFM010005543.1, from coordinate 119,271 downwards.
ATAACTACCCAGTATGTATACAATAACAAGGGATTTTTAAAAGAACAACCCTGCTAATTCAAGTAAATATCTGCCCTATTTTTGGTGACACTTGCACCTCATATCCTTATCACAGCCTATCCTATTCAAGATGTTCAATGTTCATTTTTACAGTGGCGTTTTGTGCAGCTACTTGCAGGAGATGCCAGTGCCAAGCTCACCTTGATTGATCTTAAAAAATCTAGTTAATACATAGAGGGCGGTCAGATTGAGAAACTGAAAAAAAGAGGAGGCAGGGAAAAACTATTGCTATATTTTGTGTGTGTTGATGCAGTTAGTAGTGATTTTAAATTCTCTATTTTCTCCAGTCTGTTAGTAGTGATTTTAAATTCTCTATTTTCTCCAGTCTGCCAATCCATCTGATCTAAGTTATAACACAAAATAGTTTTTTAGAAACATAGAAACAAGATAAAAGCTAGTTGCAGCATTCCACTTGGGTATTCCATTTTGTGCTATTTTATACATACTGCTTTCTACCTGGGCTATTTTGTTAAGGTGTTGTAAATATTTAGCTATCCCTTAATTTTGTACTTGATGTAGATATTTATATACTATTATAACATATACATTTCATATTAATGTGATATTCTACAAGCCCCACAGTGAAAGAAATGTGTTTATTACAACTATTTTTTTAGGCGTTTCATTATTGCTTTCATTAGGAATAGCTGAGTAGCCAAACTGATTTCTTGGTTTGTGATGACAAAATGTACCTTTTTTTAAAAAAGGCATTTTATATAATAATACTAGCCATGTAAAAGTCGTCTTTGGTATTTCTACCACTGTTTATATATTTCCAACAACAAAAAAACCTCTTGCCGCATGGCATCAATTTACAAATCTTTAGACATGGAGAGCTGGTGGATGCTAATATTTAGCAGCTAAGTAGCAATTTTAGTAATAGAAAAGGGGGGAGGGGAGAGACAGAAGGAAATAATATATTGAATACTATTGGTACTTTAACATGTTGAACATGCTGCAGTATTTTACTTCTTTACCATCCACTTGTATTGTCAAAATAACTTTAGTAAAAATTGTTAACATGCTTGACTTGACAATGCACCTTTAATAAAAAGGTGAAGCGCTTCGTCACTTCAATATTGATGTGTGTGGCACAGATAACTTTGTTCATATTTTATAACACTTTATCTTTTCAATTCCTGCAACATGACTTGGTAAACTATCAGAGAAAGCTAGAGGATCCATTTTTCATTTAGAATCATATAAGCCTCTGACATAAATATTCCATTTTACTAAGCTCAAACATGACAAATTTCTAAAAAAAAAATCTTGTTCTTGCTTACGTTTCCCTACTGTAATTCAAATTTTATGTGAGTTTTAAATTTATGCAATTTAAAAAATGCATACAGATTGTCTCTGCATATAACTTTTGTGGCTGAAAACACATCTAACTTGGTGAAACACAATTGCAAGCATTTCTGGCCCGATAAGAAAGAGAAAATCCAATCTGAGCATCTGTTATTTTTATTAAGTTCTAATCCTGGTAAGGAAAAAAGAAACTGTTTATCCTTGGCTTCTAACAGTTTTAAAAGTCATTTTAATTACATTTTTTGAACAGGTTTGATTCCCAAGATATCAAAACCTTTGGCCATCACAGCAGCTGTTGCTTCACACAGGAGCATTCGCCGCATGTTCACATTCACTATTTCACCTAGATACAAAACAGACACAGCACAAAAATATTAGATGCAGCCATTTCTGAAATTAATACATATTTTGTCTCAATAACACAACATTATGCAGTCATAATCAGTTTCTCTCAATCTATCACAAATTAAGTTTACGAACAGACACTCTACAGGTAGTCCCTGACTTACAATCATTCCTTTAGTGACCATTCAGAGTTATGGCACAGAAAAAAAGTGATTTATGATCCCCATGGTCAGGTGATCAAAATTCAGATGCAACGGTTGCAGTGTCCCGAGGTCATGTGATTTCCTCTTGTAACCTTCTGACAAGCTAAGTCGATGAGGAAGCCAGATTCACTTAACAACCGTGTTACTAACTAAACAACTGCAGTGATTCTCTTTACAACTCTGGCAAGAAAAGGTCGTAAAATAGGACAAAACTTTCTTAACTATTTCATTTCACAATAGAAACTTTGGGCTCAATTATGTTTGTAAGTCGAAGACTATCTGTAGTATTTTATTTTTGTGATGATTCTGTTCAAACTTTTGCATTGAGAGATCCAATGCAGCTATAATTTAAGTTCAGTCTATCCAACCATGTTTTCATTTTGCAATCATGGCAAAATTTTATTTCAAAGGATTAATAATTTTATTCGCCATATTTTCTAGCCCTTTTTAAAATAGAAAATTGAAAATATATTTAGTACAAAAAGTCTCAGGTTCTTTCAGTATGAGATTCTCTCCAACCTGGTTTGAAAGGAATGATTTTTCACAGATCTTTATATTTCTTATTGAGTTGTCAATACTTTGGGACTTTAATAATCTTCACACAACTGTCCCAATTTATTTTTAAAACACTAAGGTAACTCACCAGTTTGTCTATCTTTTTCCACACAATAACAGTTATCATAGAATTCAGTAAATGTGGTGGCTAGCTCATAGAGGTAGTCGCAAAGAGTGTGCAGTAAAAGGTCATCTAAGCACTTTTGGATGATCTCAGGAAACCTTAAAATGCATTTGCCTAGTTTCCATTCTTTTTCATGATCCAATATTATCTCTGTTGTTCCAGTTGCCTTTTGTAGTTTATCCTCACTGATATTAGCCACTCTTGCTATAGATCTGCCACAGAAATAAACCTTAGATTAGATGCCAAGAGATCAAGCCTTCTTTCTCTAGAAAAACATCTTTATCCAGACTCCCCAAAAAAGATGCAAGATGCAAGAACAAAGACATACCAAAATTACTGACTTATCCCAAAAGGATGGCTAGCTATTATACATTATTTTGACAATATTGTTAGAAATACTGCTTCTTAAAATACAGAATTGTGTCTTGAAAGATACACTTTGAAAATGCTGTAAGTCCGGTAGCAGAAGGGATGTCAGAACCTGGGTATGGAGTGAAAAGAAGGATCACCCAGAATCCCTATGTAACCACAAGAGACGTAAATCCAATCCCTTGACAGCTGTTGATCCTTAGCAAACTCCAACCAGGTGCTGACCTTAGCTCAAAATATTGCTTTGCATTGGGCAATAAATCAATTTAACTTTCACAAGTTGAACTGATCTTTCACACCTGACAAGTCATGAGTCAATGTAAAACCAATATAAGTTACATCAGCCACTTTAGGCATCAACTGCTCTATAAAAATAACTGGAAGTAAGGTATCGAGCAACCACACCTGAATCATCTTGAGTTCTTATGCAAGATCTCATTAATACATACAAAAAATTCCTTAAGCCACATATTTTCCTTTGCCTGTGCCAAGTGAGCAGGAAAAGGCATATTTGATTGAAGGAGGTCCCAGCAGGTTCAATACATGTCTCAGCAGCTCTTTCCTACTGAACTCCAATCGCAGAACCATAATATGTATTTATGCTCCAATCACTATATATGCCATGCAAGTGTGTCCCAAGATTACTGTATCCAATTACTAAGTCTTGCCCTTAAATCAAAATACATTGCTGAATGGGCTGTATGTTGCTTTTAATGCTTAAATTTTAAAGTTAAATGTTTATTTTTTTTCTGGCTTCCTTGGGCATTAAAATAATTAGTGATGTATGTCCATAGCTATAGATTGTGAAAGCAAGACTGTTAAACATAGAGTTAAATGCCATTTTTAGTTAACAAATTAGCTAGTTTAGCACATATCAGCATAGCCTCAGTGTTCTAAAAATGATCATTAGCTAAAGTTGTTTTTTTTAAATGTAGAGCAAGGCATTAATGGTTTCATATTATATTATATATTATCATATATTATAACTTGAAAAATAAAAGAACTTGACATAATATCTCTACCTGATTCGAGTGAAGGCATAAAGTAAATAAGCAGCAGTATTTCCTCTATCATCAAGCATTTTATCAAAAGAGAAAATATAATCATTTATTCTGTGATGAGACAGGTCTGCATATTTAATGCAACCAAAGGCAACTGAGATCTGGGCTGCCTTTAATTCTTCAGCTGTAAGAACCTATTAAGACAAATAAAACAATTTTTTCAAATGAATGAGTTTATTTAAGTACCATCAATGACCAGCAAGATAAAGACACAAAGGACCGTGTGTCAGTCATATACAACTATAAAGGCTTGAAAAGATTAGATAAAACATTTTGCTTCAAAAAACAGTTAAGTAGCATCAAATGAGACCTCATAAATAAATAATCTTCTAAAATTTCCAGCTACAATTCGGAGACACTGTTGCTCAAAGATTGCAGTCATCTTCCAACACAATTTAGCTCAATTGTACAAGTGGCTTAAAATAATTCTCTAAAACAACTGAATGATGTTGGCATAAGCTCTATTTATATAAATTATTTATATAAACTCTATTTATATATGCAAAGAATTTGAGGTCACCAATGAAAGTTACAGTACTTGTAGTCATTTCTTAGCAGTGAAATTACATCCCCCCACCAATACAATCAATACAAAAGTTGTTCTATCTATTCTTCATTCTATGTTGTTCTGCCATCTGCTGGAAAGCTAAGATAATACAAGAGTCTACACACCAGAGCAAAAATTAATCTCTATAAATTCCCCAAGAGTATCTCAGTAGATCTTGTCTCTATTCCCTACCCATTTAAATATCAATGATAGCTTTAAGCACTATGAAACAGTATCCAAGATGGGACATCTTAGTACTATGTTCATTGCTAACCAAACAAATATAATTAGCAAAACAGAAAATTCCACTAAATTAAAACAAAAAGAAATAAAAAGTGTAGGACTTGCTGGATAAAAGCAAGAAACAAAATTACTGCATTGGATTAAATAAAAAGAAATCCATTACCTTATCTCTTTCCTTTTCCTTCAGTTTATCCATTGATCGCTTCAGTCCCTCTTCAAGAAGATCAATCAGTCGTACTGTATCCCCAGAACGTGTTTTGAACTTTTTTCTTATAGCAAAGAGTAAAAATTATTACTTTCCTGAAATGGTACCTCATTTTAAATAAAAGTTACATTCCAAATGTAAACATCACAGCATGAAAGTGACATCCTGAACACTCTTCGTATCCATGGTGACAGGTAGTAATATTGAAAAATGAATGGATTTTAAAGAATCTAAATTTTATTTCAGTATAAATACCAGACTCAAACTAAGAGGATTAATTAAAGCTGAATTTTAGTTTGAACATGGGAATATTATAATTAATTTTGGGAAGGAGCACTTTTTTCAATCAATGTCAATTTGTCTTAATGGGGTATGCTAAGAATCAAACTCCCTGCACTCCTAAAAAGATAAGCCTTATTATATGCCTATAATATTAATTCCATTTTAGGTGTAAGAAAATGTCTTTTCTCCAGCAACTAGTCTAGCTGTTTAAAGCATGGTTTGGTAGTTTTCCAGAAGTTAGTAACAGCAAAAACATGAGCACTTATATGCAGCTATATAGCGTTTTACAGCACTCTCAGAGGTTTACAGAGTCAGCATATTGCCACCAGCAATCTGAGTCCTCACTTTACCGACCTCAGAAGGATGGAAGGCTGAGTCAACCTTGAGCCAATCAGGATCAAATGCATTCTAATACTGCATTCTAATGACTGTGCCACCATGGCTCCAAGTTAATCCTGTGAAAGCAATTATTGATGCTTCAGACAAAAACAAGCTTATTTTAGGCCAGGATCAGTATGGTCAAGAGGAGGAATGGAATCTTCAATCCCTGGACCATACTGATCCTGATCCAAAACCTTCTGGAGTGTTCCATTCCTGAAACAGTAGGTATTTCATTTCACTGACTCTAGTGTAATAAAATTGTTTAGTTAATTACTGTAGTTAGTCCTCATATAATTTACAATATAAATTATAAGCCACCACATGAGGCCCCAAAATCTCAAAGCAAGATAGGCAGCAAATAAATTATCTAATTAATTAATTAAAAATGTGATTGAAATAAAAAAAATAATTTAACAGCAAATGAAAGGGCTCCACACACAAAGGTTTTGGGCCTCACATGGCTGTACATGCCTCAGATGGTGAATCCCTAATTAACGGACATAATTCAAATCTAAAATAGAAGAATAAAATAAAGAAATGACCAGAGTTAGTAATAAAAATCTGAATGGGGGTAGGGTGTGGGTGGGAGAAGAGAAAGAGTCTTTCCAAACTAAAAAAATATATTGCTTCCTGGGTATTATTTAACCTGTTACTTCAGTTAATGAAGGTTTGATTAATTATACTCATAAAATTGTGTAGATGGAAGAGGATTCTTATTTTCAACACAGATGATTTAATTACAACATGCAGATCAAAAAAGAGATGTCTACATAGCTTTTCTTGCACTATGCACTAATATATACATTCAGTGTTATAGCTCAAAGTAAAGCTGCAGAATGTACAACCAAACCTCATTCTAACCATCCTGCAAGAATATGCTTCAAAAAATAAGGCAAAATACATGTCATAACTGAACTGATGCTAGAACTGTTCAGAAATATAACAACAACAACAACAACAACAACAAAAGAAGTCAATATGTGTATTACAAAAAAACAATTTTCAAAGGAAAGTCTTATAAAGAGTCAGGCTATTCATCCACCTAGATTGATACTGGCCTCATTTCCAGGCTGTAGCTCAGAAAAAGGAGCAGCTTCGAAAGCATCCAATTCAAAAACTTGAATATTTGATCTAAACAGTTTATTTCTTAAAACTGCCTTCAGCATGAATATTGTGTGGTCCAAATCAATAGAATTTTTTTCTCTATTGCATTAATCTTAAATAAAGACATAAATTTCTCCAGTGAGATTAACAATAGAATTTAGTTTAAGAAGAGTTTAATATAGTGGTTAAGGCAACAGGCTAGAAACAATTACGTTCTGAGTTCTATTCCTGCCTTAGGTGTGATGCTGGCTGGGTGATTTCAGTTATTCTAAGAAACTAATGGTAAATCACTTCTGAAATTGCTGGCAAGAAAACTAAAAGGACTTGTCTAAATAGTCACTAAGAGTCAAGACACACTTAACGGACATACACATTCACATCCACCCCCCAAAGAAAATACTTTGTACACTTACTTGTCTTCTCCCAACACCACTCCAAAAGGAGCATGAATTATTTTGGTCACTTTGGGGTCATACCAGCCAATCATCTGAGCTGCTGCAAATACTGTTTGTAAGTGAACAGACTGCAAAACAAAGCAAGATTAAAGTAGCAATTGTTAATTATGATGTCTAAAAATATTTCTAATAAAGTGTGCCATATTTCAGAGAAGGAAATGGGAGCAACCATTGGGAGAACCAAGGAAGGAACCACACTCCCTTTAGGGTTCAATACTCAAAATGATCAGATAGATTAATCTTTTTGTTCAAGGAAAAAACATTAATCAGTTAAGAATAACTGATTGTATTTTGTGTCTTTCCATACATTTGTTTAATGGGCTGTTGATGTCAATGGGTAAAAATAACAGACAAAAAAGTTACAAAAAAGAACTAATGAAATGGGAGGGAGTATTAAATGAACAGTACATCTAGATCTGCTTTGGATCATATCAATGTCCACAAGTGAAACATTTTATGAAAGAGAAAACACTCAGGTTAGAGAAGCTCACCTGCCCACTGTCTACCACATAAATTATATAATCAGCTTTTTCTTCGAAAATCCTCTGTTTTATTGCTGCCAAGTCTGATGTATCATATGTGAAACCCCCATCAGACTTCACAATTGTTAAAGGAATGGAACATCCTGGAATAAATAGAATTTTTCGGCCATCATCCATTTGTAGAAACCCTAAAAATAGAAAATACATTACTGGTAACCATGCAAAAACAGAAGGAAAAGTATATTAAAGTTTGGGAAGCAATTTTTTTTTACAAAAAAATGTATAAATAAAAGCCAGTTCAACGAAGATTTACAAACAGAACTTGTCATAAAGCCATACTCCAAGCCAAGCAAACAGGCATACAAAATGGAGTCAACTGTTTAAAATTTCTACATCTGCCACTTCCAGTGCAACAATGGTAATTATCTCTTGAGATGGGCTTAACTTTTGATTTCAGAGGTTGATTAAAGGAGAAAAAAGAAAGTGTCCAGTTGCCTGAAATTTTTTTAAAAGAATTGGAGGACAATGTAGCAAAATGGTTTTGGACTCAGTTTAACTCTCATCCTGTTCTCACGTAAGGCTTTGCTCCAAATTTAATCAAGAAAAAATTATCTGATTATCTTCCCATATATAAGATCGCTTACTTTTTATTTTGAACATTGATTTAATGCCTGTTTTCCAGCAATCAGAACCCTATAGATCAGAACCCTATAGATCTTAGAATCACCCACTATTAAATATTTTCAGATTATAAATGTAGCCTTCCTAATACAACAAATTCTGTTAGCTGAAGTCATATCTCTAAAACATAGGAAGCAATAATATTATTAGTTACTGGACTCCGGTTAAATGTAAGAAGCAGAAAGAAAAATAACTTGTTTCGTTCAGAAAGAGATACCTTCCAGCAGCCTTCAGTATTTTAAATCATGTAATTCAAAAGCTAACCTAACTGGGTGTTGAATTTAGGTGGCCTAGATTAAAAAGCAGAGTTAATCATGGCATTGAGCTATAAATAACTATCTTTTTTTTAATTAACCTTTATTAAAACATATAAACATATAAAACTTTCACAATACAACGTATTCTTTAAAACACATATATATACACTTAATACATATATACATTACTAGAAAAAAAGAAAAGAAAAGAAAGGAAGAAATAAAAAGAAAAAAAGAAAAAGAAAAGAAAAAGAAAAAAGAATCTTATTTCTTGTTGTTCTGAGAATCTGTTTCAGGTTGTTTGGTTGTCTGAATGCAAGCATGGGCCTGCCACCCAGTGCCTGAGAAAGGGTGTTGCCATTGCCCAGTATGGCCTGTAAGTTATATATAATGTGTTTCAATAGATTGAGCGTGCACTTTAAAGCAGGGGTGAAATCCAAATTTTTTTACGACTGGTTCTATGGGCGTGGCTTGGTGGGCGTGGTGTGTCGTGGTGGGCATGGCAGGGGAAGGATCCTGCAAAATCTCCATTCCCACCCCACTCTCAGGCCAGCCAGAGGTGGTATTTGCTGATTCTCCTAACTACTCATTCTCCAGAACCTGTTAGAACCTGCTGGATTTCATCCCTGCTGTAAAGGTGATAACTAGTGGTGTCGTATTCTGTTAATGCAATCCTAGGCTGCATTAACAGAGGGATAGAATCAAGATCACATGAAGTGTTAGTACCACTTTGTAAGGCCTTGGTAAGACCTCATTTAGAATACTGCATCCAGTTTTGGTCACCACAATATAAAAAAGATGCTGAGATTCTGGAAAGAGTGCAGAGAAGAGCAACAAAGAGGATTAGGGAACTGGAGGCTAAAGCATATGAAGAACAGTTGCAGGAATTGGGTAGCTTAATGAAAAGAAGGACTATGAGATGACACGATAGCAGGGTTCCAATATTGGAGGGGCTGACACAAAGAAGAGGGGGTCAACCTATTCTCCAAAACAGCTGAAGAAAAAAATAAGAAGCAATGGATGGAAACTAACTAAGGAGAGAAGCAACATGGAACTAAGGAGAAATTTCCTAACAGTAAGAACAATTAACCAGTGGAATAGCTTGCCTTCAGAAGTTATGGGTGCTCCATCACTGAGTTTTAGGGAGATTCTCAGTCATCCAGGTCATGGTAGTCCCAGAGGAGACAGGTGGTGTCGTATTCTACTGCCTTCCATCTTTCCATCTTGCATCCTCCACCATTCAGTCAGAACTGAAGAAGCTTCTTGGATGAGAAGCGAAACGTCTTCCAGGAAAACAAAGTCCAGTCGCCTTTTGAAAAAGCACCTTTGGGTGTTTTGAAAATGGTAAACACTATGAACTTAGCATTATATAATAACAAAGTTCCAACAATTTCATTGAAATGATTGGTTATACCCAGAGGGAAGACAAGTTGTTGCTCCCCTCTCCCAATAAAATGTTTACTTTAAAAATCAAAATGCCATCTAAGAGTGGAGCATACGGTCATGGAGGCAACATTTGCTGCACAATTTTCTGTCCAAATTCCTTTCCTTTTTAAATTTTCCCTTTGGAGTAAAATAGAGGTGGCAAAAATGTTCACCTGGCATATTTTCTTGTGATAAGTCTCCTTTTTTTCTCTCTCTCTCAATTACTTCAATTCCCCAGGGTTTGCAAGAAAGTAAAATGTGCTTGTGATTTATTTGCGATTCACTGTCTTGTAAGAACATCGCCATCATATTAACTCAGCTTCCAGTTAGTTAAAACCTCAGCCCAGGTTTTAACTGGATTTAAAAAAAAACAAAAACAAAAAAACCCCAACTTAATTTGGGAAAAAGATGGATTGGACACATTTCCTGTGATCCAATTGCCTTGGCAAACCTTCTCAAGATATGTGCATTAAGGTTTTGGTTACCAAGCCACGAACAGCTCTGCATATGTGTGGGCAGTCTGGTAGGCAGCTAATCTTCAACAGGAAAATACACTGAGATAAGGAACAAAGGAGTGAAATTTCCCATTAAAAGCTTCTGCCTGCAACCACCACCTTCTCTGAGGCTTCAGAGCTTTACTTGTAGGGATGGGTGTGTGCGTGTGTTGCAGTTTGCAGGGAAAGAGAGAAGAAAGAAGTAGTAAGCTTCCCCTTTACTCAGGGATTATTCAGCTCTCTTGACATCGACGCATTTATGAGCCTCTCTGTCTTTTATAAATTACACCTCGAACAATTCTAAAGCTTTAAGCTCAGGTAGATGGCTTCTTCTTTAAACATCAATGCAATTCTTTCTTTCTTTTTTCCCCTCTGGAATGAGACAGCATTTAATTTTTCCTTTGCTCCTCAGAGTTCCTGAGTTCAGTCTAATTGTTAGTCAAAAAAGCATCACACCAGCGTTATTATTATTATTATTATTATTTTAGGCTTTGTGGCTCTCAGGATTTAAGGCATCTGTCTTATCTCTTCCCCAGCCTCTCCCCAGCCCCCTCTTCACACAAACATTTAATTTACAAAACTGACATATTAGTTCGAATGGCCTGCGAGAATAAATGAATAACACTGTGTGTTCGTTTGCTGTACAACGGCAACATTTTCTCAAAGATTGTTTTTAATTGAAACCATTCATCATGTTGAATGGGGAATGTATTCATTAGAAAGTGATGTCTTTGAAAAGGATGGTGGACTTCGAAGATCAGCAGTAATAGAAAATGAAGGGCTGCCTCACATCGTTACTTCCTCCAGCATGGAGATTAATACACATGATGGTAATGTGTGTAAAACACAAGCTGGTTATGGCTGCTCGGGTGTATCTATTTTGTTCAGGATGTATGTTTGGGAGCCAGCCACACTGGTCAACAGCATGTTGGATTGTGATGCTAACAGACAATATGGCACTTCAACAAAAACGAATAAAGCTGCTTGGATTTGGATTTGGGACGCGGTGGCTCAGTGGTTAAGACACTGAGCTTGTCAATCGAAAGGTCGGCAGTTCAGCTGTTCGAATCCCTAGTGCCACGTAACGTGGTGAGCTCCCGTTAACTTGTCCCAGCATCTGCCAACCTAGCAGTTCTAAAGCACGTAAAAAATGCAAGTAGAAAAATAGGGACCACCTTTGGTGGGAAGGTAACAGCGTTCTGTGCGCCTTTGG
>JANHFM010005543.1:89263-103343 GCA_032468115.1 Grayia smithii | reverse complement strand
CAAGCAAATTAAAATACCCACCCCCCAACAACCCCATTCTTATAAATGGAGACTTGCATGTTTTTAATAAAACTAACTGCATCTAATTTTTTAAAAAGTTGAGTTAGTGTCTGAAAATATCTGCAGCTATATAGACATTTTCTTTTCAAACTCCTTACCCAATGATTACTTTTGTTTGGGTAATGTGTAGCAAAATTGTATGTGTTCAGAGACAGTTTCTTCAGGAATGGAAAGAACACTCTCGCTTTTAATCTTGGCAGTAATGCCCATCATGCAAGGATACAATTATATGTCTCTGGATTCATTCCATCAATACCTCTTTGATAGAAAAATGTTTATGTAGTTTGGATGGTTATAAACACCCTCCTTCCTCCTGTAATCCCCAGAAATAGGCTGTCAATGGCATTAACTATTATTTGACTGATTTTGTTTTGTCATTCTTTAACAACATTACATATGTAGATGATGACTGTATCTGCAGTTTTTCTTAATGGATTAAACTAACTGATTCATCTTTAAACATACTATTTTTCTTCTAATTAAGAAGAGCATTTAATAAAAGCTCTGAATAAACATTTGCATTATTACTTGCAACAATGATTCTTTTTTAGGTAATGGTCTGTACTGATCCCTTTTAATTAAAAAAAATCTTACAAAAACCACTTACCTGTATTTTTCAGACTATAAGACGCAGCTTAGTTTTTGGAGACGAAAATAAGAAAAAAAGCTGATTGGTAGGTGGATCAGTCTCCTGGAATACCCCCAATCAGCTGTTCCCAGAGGTGAACTTTAGCAACAGATTTGTTGGTTGTGAGCTCTGCGCTTTGCTTTTTCAGCCTCTCAAACCTCCGTTTCAGAGGCTTTTTTTCCAATCTCTCAAACCTCCGCTTCAGAGGCTTTTTTCAGCCCCTGAAATCTCTGTTTCAGAGTCTCTTTTTCCAGCCTCTGAAACCTCCATTTGAGAGGCTGGGCAGGACTACATTCAGTGTATAAGATACACTCAAATTTTCACCCTCTTTAGGAGGAAAAAGGTGTGTCTTATACTCCCAAAAATATGGTATATTAAGGAATCATGACAATGAAAAACAAACATACTGTTTCAATACTGTGCAAAACATCAAGCATTTTGTAAGCAATTATAACAGGAACAAATATTGTGGATACAATACCTTATAAAATGCTTGGAGATCTCCTATGGGTGGAGAAATAGTGAGGTAATCTGGAAATTTATCTTGCAGATGAGCAATAAGCATCCCAAACTGGGTGCCCCAATCTCCTAAATGATTCAATCTGGGTATCAAGAAAAAGAAACCAAGTGTAAAATACAAGTAACCTTTACAAAGAAAAACAGTATTTCAGTTAATCTACTGGTAATTGAAATGGTTCATCTAGAGTTCTGCAGTGTTTGGCCTAAAAATATTGTGTCAGATAAGTAACTACATAAATGGTATTACATACTACATACTAATGGTATTTCCAGTGCACTTATTGCTTAATTAACACAGTTCATCTCAAGGCAGAAGAATTCTAGCATTTCTTTGATACATTTGTGTCATACAAATTATTGAAAGTGTGGTTGCTTCCCAGAAAGAGAAGCACTATATCTCTAAATATGTTATGAGCATGCCCGTAATTATACTACATGACGTACCTTAGAACATCATGCCCCATGAATTCGAAGAGACGGCACATGCTGTCCCCAATTATAGTTGACCTCAGATGTCCAACGTGCATCTCTTTTGCAATATTTGGGGAAGAAAAATCAATCACCACCTTTTTATATGAAATAAAGAATGAAAAAAAATTATCTAAAAATTTAGAATATAATTGATGTAAAAATATATACCGTATTTTTTGCACTATAAGATGCTCTGGACCATAACACACACCTATCTTTTGGGGAGGAAAACAAGAAATTTTTTTTACCTCTGCCTCCCAGCATACATCAGTATTCATCTGGCTAGCGCCCTTGAAGCAAACAGCCTAGTCAGCTTCAGCACGTTATCTCAGCCTGATTTAGCATGAGTAGTTGGATCAGTCTCCCGGAATACCGCCAATCAGCTGTTCCAGGCTGCAGGGATTGCCATCTATCGCCGCCTCCACGCGTCCCGTGTTTGGCCTCCACACATCCTGTTTTCAGCCTCCATATGTCCTGTTTCCAGCCTGTTCCAGGCAGTGGAGATCTCTGCCTATTGCCACTGCTGATGCTTATTGCTGGCGGTGAACACCAGCAACAATCGACAGCGATTTCCGTCACTTGGAACGGGCTGAAAACGGATGTGCAGAGGCCAAAAATGGCTGAAGGGAAGGCAGGGCTTTGGCAACATTCACTCTATAAGTTGCACAGACATTTCCATCCACTTTTTTTGGGGGGAGAGGGAGGGAGTGCATCTTATAGAGCAAAAGAAATGATACGTTATATATATATATATATATATATATATATATATATATATATGTAATTATGGAATCCAGCTATTATGAGTGAAGAATGAACATTATCATATACTGCTCTACGTGTTTACTACATATAGTGTGTATGTATGTGTATATATATATTTACACACACATACACATACATACACTAACCAGACAACATATAAAACTCATTTGATGTAGTGGTTAAGGTGCTTGTCTAGAAACCAGGAGACTGTGAGTCCTAGTCCAGCCTTGGGCATAAAAGCCGGCTGAGTGATGTTGACCAATCATCCTCTCTCAGACCAATTCCTTCACAGGTTTGTCCTTGTGCGGAAAATGGGAGAAGAGAGTATTATGTATGTTTGCCACCTTGATTTATCTATAAAAAAAGGTGGGATAAAAAACAAACAAATGAAATAAAAATGGTATGTTCAGGTTTTACCTAAATTATTTGTTTTGTACAAATGTTTCTTTGAAAGGAAAATAACCAATTTCTATATTTAAAAGGACAGAATTTTTGGAACCTTGTATTATTAATCTGGATCAAAATCTAAAGAAGGTCACTGGTATTCTTCTATGCTTATAAGCATGAGCTAGGTTTTCTGTCACTAGCTCTCTTTCCTGGAGTACTATGAAAAACCTGTTTCATTGTTATGCAAGAGTTTGTACAAAGGCTCAAAGAAAACTGCATATTAAAAAAAACATTCATTTTTGGCAAAGCCAAAATGAACTCATTGGGCAAGGTAAGATACCAACAGCCATTTATTGTTCACCTTTTTTCTTTCATCAGCAGCAGGTGGTTGAACTCCATTCATAAGCATACTGCTCAGCTGTCTGGATACAAAATCTTTCTTCAAGTGAACATTGATGAAACCTTTATAGAGTCATCAAAATTAAAATGATCATTAAGTATATAAATACATATCCACATCTATTTTCTTTACAAAGAAAATATTTTGCAAGAGATTAGCGCAATATCTGTAGACAATGCAGATGATTAGTGTAATCACAGTTCACCACAAATGAAAGTTTATGCCAAAAAAGCTACACATACTTACACCAGATAGATACGTTCTTCTATTAACAGACTTACTCAATAATTAGTTATGGGGAGGAAGAACCATGTTCAGCAAGTGCCAGAACACGATACTGTCAACTTAATTTTATTATAATATACATTGCTAGCAATTAAAGATAGAGTAACTGTACCAGGTCCAGCGATTTCAATTTTCTCAATGCATTCATTGTCTGGAATATTTCTGGCAATCTTGTCAGCAATATCTCTTGGGCTTACTTTTTGCTCCTTAGTCTTGAGCAGTATCTGAAAATAAGGAAAGGAGTCAGTGTAATTGCTTATTGACTGGAAACACAGTCAGGCACACAATGCCATGGTCAATATCCTACAGATCCATCATTTAACCCACTTTGACAAAGATAATAGGCATTCTTATTTTATAAAAACCTGTTTGGAATCCACAAGTTAAAAAATAATGCTCCAAACATCCAAGGACATAGAGAGTCATTTATACTGTACATACTTTCAAGAATCTGAAGCCAAGAATAGCAAATAACTAATTCTATTTTGATATATCTAAATCAGTTCAGCTGCCATTTCATGGCCACATCTCTAAAACTTTATGTGTTATTATAGTTATATAATAATGTGGTACATTTAAAAAAAGAAAATTGTTACTATTTAGGCCAAAAGCTAAATGTTTATCCCAAATGTCTGATACTACACTTTCATTTTTTGACTGTTTCCTTCTAATAAATCAACTTTTAGATTATTTCATATGCATTGACTGGTTCCTCAAAATATACTCTGAAGTACACCTATGTATTTGGTGATGAATTATTAATGTAGAAAGAATGATCAGAATCATGTTTGTCTTTCCGCTTACTAGAATGTTATATTGTGAATGAAAGTCAACCGAGGGGTTCAGAAAAAAATCACAGTGGCAAAGAGATACACAGCTCTCTTACACATAAATAGCTCCCTCTAGAATCTTTGTTCTGTATCAATGTGAAGTTAAACATCTAGACCCTAAAACTTAATATCACATGAGATGATGAATATTTTGAATGACTGAAATCAGAATAAAATAATTTTTAAACTGTTTTTATTCTGGTTATGATAATATGCTGGTAAGTTTACTTTTATACTTAGCACATGAGGCAAAAGGAAAGGCATCCTTTCAAAATTAGCTACTTTTAAAAAATTTATCCAGTGCTCAGAAAGTTTGCCTGTTCATCAGAATAATTCCAATATATGAAAATAATCAGTGAAGCAAATATAACTTTTGCAAAATTTGAGGAAAAAAAGCTCCAGTAGCATCACATCTTGAATATGATCTAGGAAGAGTTCAAAAGCATTTGCAATTAGAGAAAACAGTCCATTACCAACTTCTGCCCATTTTAAGAAGCAATAAAAACAAAAACCCATATTGGACAAGACCAATAGCTACTGTTTCTTTCAAGTAAAAAAACAGTCAGACTATATTGTCTAAAAGGGATTGCAAGTTTGTGTTGAATTGGTTGCCTTCCAATCTCAGTACTAATGAGCTCTTTAAAAAAAAATGTGTTTCATTTACTCCAATACATTCATGCAGAGAACCTGATGGCTGGCACATATCAATGAGATTACTGCCAGGCCACTTTGCCAAGCTATCCAACTACTTTCCTAGGCAATTAAGAAAAAAGTGTGAGTTACACTGTGAATATGCACTGATTTGATTATAGAACATTACAAAAATTGTACCCATGTGGATGAATATATTAGGAATATATAAACGTCCCAGCTAGTGGGATGTAAACAAGAGCATGTTGGCTTGTAAGACTTAGATTGTACTTGTGGAACATTGGCCAAAATGGTTGATTATTGTGTCTTTAGGATTATTAGAAACTGCACATGGCATAACTACAATGGAGAGTGATAATCTAATGTGCTCTTTCTTATTTTTACTAAAAATCATTCCATGTAAGCTTTGGTTGACCAAAACTGGAATCTATAGGCCTAAATGGTAAATGCTAAAGGGCATGGAAATAAATAATAAAGATGAATTAAATGAAGGAAATAAAAGTATCCTTCACTAATTATATTATTCTTTCACCATAAATAATAAAATCATATCCTTTGCACACAAGCACATGAACAGGCTTCTGCTTATACCACGTATAAGTGATACCTTGCAAACCTTGCAACCTCTCAAGCTTCTTCTTTCTGCTATGTATTCAAGATAGACAGTGATTAATATTTATATGTAAGGATATATATAGCATGTCTACATGTATGTTATGTATATGTATACATTAGAAAGTAGGCAACAAAATTTCATTTTTAGTGTGCCATTGGGTCCACAGAAAAAAATGAAAATAAAGGTTATCTTATGTTTCTTATATTTAAAACAGATTTCTGAGCAGATATGCATTGAAAAATAACAATTCCCCTTATTTTTGGATCTCTATATGACCCACTGGTCCTATATTTTGTCATTTTGTTCAGAATAACTTTCCTCCTAATTATATTAATTCAGAATAAGTTTCCCTGAACTCATCTCTAAATTCATTACCACCACTTGAGTGTTGATATGAAACTATCTCCAAACATCTTTTTTTACATGACATAAAAATCCTAGATAATGTATGTTATATGAGAAAATGACTGAGAAAATATCTACAGACCTCTCACATCCTGGACATAAACTGTTTCAACTTGTCCCCTCAGGACGCCTCTATAAGGCACTGCATGTCAAAAAAACTAGACCCAAAGATTTTCCCCATGCCATCACTCTGCTAAACACCTAACTCCCTCAGCACTGGCTTACGCCCAAAGATGTAGAAGGGCTGTATTGCTATTATCTTCACATCTTCCTCATCTTTCCTACTACCTTCTTCTTCTCAGTATCTTATGATTTATTAGTTGTTTGTATCTTATGATTAATGATTGTAACTATAATTTATGATCTATGACTTATCACTTTGTTGTTTGTATGTACACTGGGAGTTTATGGGTCAGAAACAAGTTCCTTGTGTGTCCAATCAACTTGGCCAATAAAGAATATTCTACTATATTCTATGTGTATTTTCTTATACACAAAATGTTGTATTCATAATAAAACCTATCCCTTCACTTTCCTGCATATATTCATCTATACAAAATTAGACTCAAATCTATTTTCATTTTTCTCTACTTTCAGACACATTTCTTTTCATTCATACAATCATGCATGTTCTTTATCATTTATTCTTCTTGAATTTCAAGATGCAACCTCTCATACTATTTCAAAAAGTAAAAGAGATGAGAATGAATAGTAAGAGAGAGAGATGTGATGTTTCCTTGGTTGTGTAATTGTGGAAAGGTTTACAATGTATGCTGACAAAGCTATGATATTGGCTAAGAACCCGAGTTGTTTTCAGCAAATTTAAACAGATTTGTATGATACAAGGACAAGCATGGATACAAAAGTTAATTTATCAAAGATCACTGTTGTGTTTAAAAGGGAAAACTGAGTGAATCATTGTAAGTTGTACATAAGTGGGAAAAGACCGAGATCAATGTATTTATGTATAAGTGGATGAATGTTAGAATATGGAATACAGTTGGTGGAGAGTGTATCTGCAAGGAATTCAGGGACTGAATGTTTGCAAGGAATGTTTGTCAAAGGATGTAGGTAAATGTAAGTCAGCTACTTCTATCCAGTTTGTTATGGAATATTCGGTATAACAGAAACATAAAAGTACATAGAAGGAATAGTGACATTAAGAAGCAGATGTGGTAAAATGAGAAAAGATCAGATAAAAAAATGAATACGTGTTGAATATAAATGTGAGACTAGTGTGACATAATTATCCTGAGGAGTTTTGGTCAATAGAGATCAATGAGACTCAAATCCCAAACAAAATTATGAAGAAAAAGTTAATGAGATGAAAAAAAAAGTAAATACTAAAAAGAAAAATTTGAAATGCTAAGAAAATAGTAATGACTGGATGGCATTTATGACATTCTAAAAGAGAAGTTAAAAGAAAAAATAATTTGATATATGGGAGTCTGAAGGCAAGGATGATTTGCAAGGGTCTGTTTTATAGCGAGGGGTCTTTGTGTAAACTACATTTAGTTACGTTTTTCTTTCTTTCTTAACGTTTTCCTTTTTATGTATTGTAAAATAATAAAGAATCAATTTTAAAAAAAATGTTCAGACCAAGAATGGAAGGAGAAAAATCAATAGTTCATTTAGAAACATATTTATTATATAAATAAATAATCCATATCAATCCTCTTACAGATGTCATACCCACATTTATTTGGAACAATAAATATGATCTGTAACTAAGATCTTAAACTATATGATCTTTAACTATATGATCTTTAACTATATGATCTTTAGCTAAGCACATTGATTTGTGCTTACAAAATTGTAAGCCGCCCTGAGTCTCCGGAGAAGGGCGGGATATAAGTTGAAATAAAAACAAACAAACTTGATTCCCAGAAAGATGTGTTGCACATCTTTGCTGATCTTTCACTACAACATTTACAACTTTTGATCTACAAGAGTCTCCTAATTTTTATTACTGCTACTTTTACTTTTAATTGCTAAATGGCTAAACTTGTTCTTTGTCACTTCTGCTTTCCTTTCCGTATATATTATTACTAAGTTATCTGCTTTAAATAGCACAAAAAAAAAGATGTAGGAACAGTTAAAATAAATACACGCAGTTTGACAGTTTATACTGAAATATTTGTTTTTTGGCTATATAATCATCCAACCAAATTTTGAGAAATCATGAAGTCCAAAATAATATCACTAAACACTGCTATTCACATGACTATACTTTTTCAAGTTATTTACAAATCATTTCCATAATTCAGAAGCCTAATAATATATGGCAGCTCTTTTTCTATGGAAAAAGAGCTGTCTAATAAAAGCAGATCAATTGTCTAGTTGGACACTCAAATTACATCATGGTAGTATGTTGTAATAATCTTATCTGTTTGAGATGCAGCAGTAAAGATCTATGAAAAGTACACATACTATCAATTACCTGAGATATGCTCATAGCACTGTTACACTGATAATCACCAAACCTGGACTGTTGACTTGGTGTTACTGCCAATGGTGGGTTTTCTAAATCAGGATATGCAGCTTTAATAGCAGCCTTAAAAATTTCTTGAATCCTGTGGTTGATATTAATCATGCCTTTGAATGATTTTTCTCTATGTGTTTCCTTCTGAAGGCTCTAAACAGGAATACAAAATAAAATTACTTAATAATGAATTCAAATAGATAAGAATACATGGTTCCATGGAGCTAAGAATTCAAAATGCAATTTCAAATTATAAGCAAAATAAGAAAGTTCTATTTATTAATTTCCCATCTTTTCAAATTAGAATTCCACAAATGGTTTGAATTAGATGGTCATGTATATACATTTTTAGGTTTCTGAATTATAATGAATGAAAAAGTTCCATTGTTACATGATGTGTCACACCTTGTAGAAATAATCCTGATAGATCTGGATGCTTTGTCCATATCTGGTTCTATCCATTTGTATGTGTGTGTGCATGTGCATACACATGCAACCTGTCTCCCTTTTATTTGGAAAATCCCTTACACTGTAAGTGCATTTCCAAGAATAGTAACATAGTGGATAGTCTACCTACTTATCCCTGTTAAAACGCCAGGTTGTTAGATGTAAAAAATGAGATCAAGATAAATCACTTCAGATTTTTTCCATCTTTAATATAGCATATAAATTGTACAATTCAATAAAAAACCCTGAAATCCTGAGGATGGGGTAAAATAACAATAAAAAGCATAGAATAATGTGGTTGCATAAGTATGTGCCCCCTCTTAGGGCGGCTGTGTTCAGAATTAACCAATCACATTCAAAATAGTCAGGACATAATTATTATCAATTGAAGTGACTCTGATCAAGCACATATAAAGTTCAGCTGTTCTATTAGGATTTTTCTGACATTTACTCAGTTGCCTCTTATAGCAAAAGCCATGGTCTGCAAAGAGTTTAGAAAAGTATCTAAGGGATCTCACTGCTGGAAGGTATCAGTCAGGAAAAGGATACAAAAAATTTGCAAGCATTGTACCATGGAACCCAATGAACACAATCCTCAACAAGTGGAAAAAATATGCCATAAGAGTGACATCATCAAGAAAGGGATGCCCCTCCATTTCCAATGTATTATGGTCTGATGAGACCAAAGTTGAAGTTTTTTGCCGTAATTTCAAAAAGTATATTTGGCACAAAAATAATACTGCACATCACCAAACGTACACTCTATCACAACGAAACATGGAGGTGGCAGCATCACGCTCTGGGGCTGCTTTTCTTCAGATAGAACTGGGACTTTAGTCAAGGTGGAAGGAAGTATGAACAGTTCCAAATATCGGTCAATTTTTGCACAAAATCTTCAAGCCTATGCTAAAAAGGCAGAAGATGAAAAGGAATTTCACCTATAATGACCCAAAACATACCTCCAAATCAATAAAAGAATGGCTTCACCAGAAGATGATCAAAGTTTTGGAATGGCCCAGCCACAGCCCAGTTCTGAATCCAATTGCAAATCTGTGGGATAACCTAAAGAGGGCTGTCCAAATCTGTCTGACAGAATTTGGGTGCTTTCTCAAGAAAGAGTAGACAGATTCCGAAGGCAAGATGTAACATGCTGATAAGGTTCCTACCCCAAAGGACTGAATGCTGTCATAAAATCAAAAGGTCTTTCAATAAAGTATCAATTTAAAGGTGTGCATCTTTATGCAGCCACATTACTATAGTTTTATTGTTATTTTCCCCCTAAAAGCTTTCAGTTTTGTTTTTGTACAGCTTATATGTTATATGAAAGGTAGAAAAAATTCTTGTTATTTATTTTGGTCTGATTTTTTACATCTCCAACATCTGGCATTTTAATAAGGGTGTGTAGGCTTTTTATATCCACTGTACATCAAGAGAGAAAATTCCTTGCAGTTCTGGAACTGTAGTTATTTTCCACTGCAATTCTTCTCCCACCTTTCTACTTTCATTTTCTTCCTCTGGGTGTGGTGCTCAATTTTGTCCCAATCTAATTAATCCTTTCTTAACTTTAAACAAAAACTCAGAAGACAGACTTCATGAACCACTGGGTCTTTTCCTGCCATCGATTTTCTATGTTATTACTGCACACTAACCATTTCCAAATGCAATGTCTTCTATTTTTAATTTATTTAGCTTTGACACAGTGGTCCCTTTAGTTCTGGAAACCTAGCTTAAAAGCACACATGCTCATGATTTTCATAAAAACGATTCTTTCAGATCTGTAGAAATGTCCATCTTCCTTATTTACAATGTTTGCTTTCCAAAAAGTTCAAAATCATACCTTTTGTAGGATATTTAAGCGATATTTTAATTTTGCATTTTCTTCCCGCAATTCTTCCAATGTTGGTGAAGCTCCCAAGCATCCATAGTTTTTCAAATGATCTATTTCAGCAGTCAAAAACTTGATTTCTCTTTCCTAAAAAGCAACAATGATTTTTTGAACATTACAGTTTATTTCCTACAATTAAGTAAGTGTACCACTCTTATTTCTTTACCATGTATGGAACATTATATACCTTAGTAAAACATATATAGTAAATTAATATTTATTTCAGCCACCTATTAATCTGTATCTTTTTGCATCCTCAAATTTTAAATACCAATCTAATACTAAGTCTACTAAAGGAATAAATAACTTTTTGAAATACCGGTAGGTTTCTGCTATTAAAACCTGTGCAATTTTTAATCAAGCTTTCATGTCATGAATTATGGAAATAACTAATCTTCTCCTTTATTCATACATTAAAAATTATTATAAGAAAAGATGAGTGTACTGATATGTTTGAAAGAATGACTACATGGCAAAGAAATAAGCTGCTAACAATTGTCACCTTTCTGTGAAAAGTTCACTGCAAGAGATGTCATAAGTTTTCTCATTTAATTTTTAGTTTTTATTTTATTCATTAAATGTAAATGCTGCTGTCCATCACACTATTTTTCAGTCTTGATAGGAATTCTTTTGGCTTCCTTGGAGATTGCTGGAAAGGTAGGCATTTATTTGTAATATTTTATTGCTTTAACATAAAAATAAAACAAAAGGAGGAAAGAAAAACAGGAAAGGGAGAAAACATTTCATTACACAGAGAAAATCATGCAATTCAGTTTATGATGATCAAGTGCAGAATATTTTAACTTCTGACATCCTTTCCTTTGCTGTCAGGAAATGTCAATCTTACCATAGATTGGGAAAAACTAAGAATAAATTGATAGATGTATAACAACACATTCAGTTTTTCCCATACATCTTTTCATCAAACAACTAAATTCGTCCCATAAAAGTACTAATTTATTTGATGTTTTGGGCAGCAAATACAGATAGTCCTTAACTTAAGACCATAATTGAGCCCAAAATGTATGCTGCTAAGTGAGAAATTTGTTAAGTGAGCTTTGCCTCATTTTACGACTTTTCTTGCGGCATTTGCTAAGTGAATCACTGCAGTTATTAAATTAGTAACATGGTTGTTAAGGAAATCTGGTTTCCTCATTGACTTTGCTGGTCAGAAGGTCACAAAAGGGGATCACATGATTCTGGGACACTGCACCCATCCTAAATGTGAGTCAGTTGAAGTGGGGAAATTCAAATGTTATTATTGGTTCTGTGGGCGTGGCTTGGTAGGCGTGGTGTGGCTTGGTGGGCGTAGCTGGGGAAAGATACTGCAAAATCTCCATTCCCACCCTACTCCAGGGTAAGGATACTGCAAAATCTCCACTCCCACCCCATTCCTGGGGTAAGTCTATTGCAAAATCTCCATTCCCATCCTACTCTGGGGCCAGCCAGAGGTGGTATTTGCCGGTTCTCCAATCTGCTCAAAATTTCCGCTACCGGTTCTCCAGATCCTGTCAGAACCTGCTAGATTTCACTCCTGGTCAGTTGTCAATGTAAATCACATGACCATGGGGCTGCAGTAAGGGTCACTAAGTGTGAAAAATGGTCGTAAGACACTTTTTTTTTTTTCAGTGGGATTGTAACTTCGAAGAGTCACCAGGTGAACCAGCAGAACAGGTTAAGTGGAAATTATAACACACTATTACTACATTATGTAGGTAAACCTTTTATTTTATTTTAAGAAAACAAAAACCGAAAATACAGAAAGATGCCTACAAACCAGAGGAGGGATAGAAAGGGAAAGGGAGACAGTGGGGAATCTGCTTGTATTGCAGTTCTTTTTCCCTAGACCTGACATATATTATTCCTTTTTGCCGATCAAGAAGGAACTTATTCGCCACTGACAAAATACGCAAAAATTTAAAACTCTCTTAACTACTAAAGCCTGTCTTCGCTATGCCCCGCTAAGCCATCTTTCCTTCTCCCGCCTGGCACAACGGACTCGAGCAAAGGTCAACCTCCCTGCTCAATCTTTTCGCTTTAAGGAAACTCATTTCACGCTCCCGCTTTAAAGCCCGGCTTTAAGAATAGGAAAACAAATGCCTTTGAAGAGACGCCAGGAGACAAAAGGAGAAAAGCCCAAGGCTTTCCCCTCGCAAGCTCCAAGCATTGCCACGCGTCCGCAGCGGAAGCCCAGCCGGCAGAGAGGAAAGAAACTCTCCGGCGCGTCTTCGGAGAAAGAGTCACGGCTTCCCCCTTGGCTTCCCCCGAAACCGCGCCCAACCCACCCAGGGGAAGCCACTGACCTGGCGCTGCAGCCGCTCTACCCATTCCGCCGCTTGCATTGCCATTCTCACGAACCACAAGCTAGCCGCAACCGGAACCGGAACCAGAACTCATTCTTGACGCCAAGGCGAGAGAAAAGCGAGCGAGAGAGAAAGAAAGAAAGGGAGAGAGGGGCCCAGGAAGAAAGCGTGTCGAAGCTCCCTCCAGCGCCTTCAGGCGCCCCCTGTTGAGTCGCGCCGGAACGGGTTTCGGTTGGTGGTTTGTTTTTTGCCGTTCTTTTGCTTTCGGAGGCTTCGTGGCCACCTAGCGCCGAGGACGAGATTTTTGGATTAAAGAAAAAAAAAAAACGACTGCGAATTAATTACGGGAAATTATAATGCACGAGACGAAACTATTGTCTAGGAGAAACGGTGCGAAACAACTTAAGTCTTGCAGGAAACAATGGTCAGGGCGATTCAAGAGACTCGCCCCTGTCCAGCATCTACCGCTTGAGGTAGTCGGTTTACTCTCCTGATTAGAATAGAATAGAATAGAATAGAATAGAATAGAATAGAATAGAATAGAATAGAATAGAATAGAAAAAACTTTGTCACTTTGAATGTCCACTAATCAGCATACATTAAAATTAAATTTCGTTGCATACAGCTCTCAGAGATAGTAGAAATACTGCAAGAAATATTTTGAAACCTCCTCGAAACAGACCGTAAAGTGGATGTGTGGGGTCTCTAACAATGCTTTGAGCTCTAAGCACATAGTGCTGATAAGCAGTATCCTGAATAACAGCAAACAAACTTCCTATAGTCTCTGCTGTCCTTACCACTCTCTGTATGGACTTTCTGAGACACTGCTGCCACCAAACCAGTGATGCAGTTTGTTAAAACACTCAATGTGCCTCTATAAAAAGTAGGACAGATCAGGTAAGGATAGTTAAATTATGTTAGATTAAGACAGTTAATTTTTTTTCTT
>JANHFM010005543.1:54657-67789 GCA_032468115.1 Grayia smithii | reverse complement strand
TCGCCCTGGGCGCCGCCAGCCGACATTGTCTGGCTGACAGCACCCCGAGGAGGGCAGCCCTATGTGAGTGCACTGGGTGATGGGATGAAGGCAGAAGGTGGTCCTGCAAGTACCCTGCACATAATATCACATTCTAATATATACCTCTAGCTTTTTTTGTAATCTTACTTGCAGTACATCACTCCATTATAGAAAAATTATCCAGTACTAATAATGATACTAGTTTAAAGCACAGGAGAAGCTGTTCATCTTACTTCATTGAAACTTGAACTTTAGCAGTAATAGGGGCATCTGCATCATCGTTCTCAAATGTCGCCATTTCTGAGATGCATGGCCTGAAAAAGATAACAGAGACATTTAAATAGAAGTTTTAAAACGCCAACAGAATTCAACAATAAGGACATAAAACAAAATGTAAATACATAAAACATCCATTTCTGAATAGATACTGAAATTCATTCTTTATACTCTAAAAATCATGAGGGGAATGAAATGGTTTTCCCTGGGATCAGAAATGTGTAAGGTATCAGGTTAGCCTCCTTGGAGAGGGCATGTTGTTGATGTACATCACTTCTGAGAGGGCCTTCAGTTGTGTAGCCATGTTCAATAACATTATTTACATTACCTTGAGAAGAATCTTCAACAACAACCTATGGATTAGAAAGTGACTTATAGGAATTATTTGACTCTTCTGAACCCAAGCTATTTAGGGTTTAATGACCAGCATCATTTGTGAAAGTTTGAGCAACAAAGGAATTACTGGAATCACATGACTTTGTTGCTCAGGCTCCAATAACGTAGTAGCAGTTGTTTTTTGGATAGTTTTTTAAAAGTAGGTGCACTTTTAATACCTGGCAATAATTTCATGAGACCAAATATATTAATCGAGACAGGGATGCAGTTGTTATACCAAAACTGATAAAGGCTACTACAGCTAGTCATATAAAATACTTGTACCACCCAAGAGACTGAGAGAAATACATTAATTGGAGTCTTCATACCATGGTCTACTTTATAAACTTTTAGGTTTCTTTTTCTAAAAAAAGTCAAATAATTAAAAAGTAATTCATTTTTGCTCTTTTGCAACAAATAGAGGGCATTTATTTTCCCACCTACTGTATAGTCACAGCATAGTCTTCTTCCCCAAAATTTGGAGGGTAGAAAACCATTTAAATGTGATATTTAATATTGATACTAACTATTTAATAATTGAAAGATTTCTTAATTAAGGACTTACTTCTCCAAGTACATGGAAAAACAAATATGGTAAGTGGGATTCTCAGTGAAAGAATCCTGAGAAGCAGAAAGGGCACAAGCTTAAAATTCATTCCATACCCTACCTGGAGAATGCTAAATTGGTCAAGAGAAACTACTGAGCATAAGTAAAATTAAGGTTAGAAAGAATAAGATAGAAGATGCATTTCAGTGAGTCCTTGGCTGATAATGTCTCATCAGTCTTGGGGTATCTTTGATTAACTCAGTCTTTAGTACTTCAGTTAGTCTTCTTACAGTTTATCCTTTAGAAGCAACACACTTCCTAGGGGAAATTGGCTGGCTACTTTGAACAAGAAAATGTTATTAATTGAATTATAGTATTCAATTATGGGAAATTAAAAATGGAGTCTATAGGAAACATTCCAGTGGTATCAGAAAAGGAAATGCGGACCAGCGTACTATACTATATACACTATGTACAGAAATTGTTGACCCTTAACAATTCTTTCCGTAACAAATATGCAATCTGCAAGATTCAACTTTCCTGATTTGGTGAAGTTGATGTATGCAAATTAAATTTGTAATCAACTTGGGTAAGAATTACCTTTGCACAGATGCTTCATACACCCCACTATCTCCAGCAACTGACTCATCTGACACTGCAGCTGATACGCATGCCACTTTCGGTACAGATCCTTCAATCATATTTACAGCTAGAAAAATGCAAAGACAAAGGGGTAAATTCATGACAAAGTTGCACAATATTAAAGAAACCAATGGACAGACTCATTAGATACCTGTATCTGGAGCAGATGACAGGTCACCCCTAATTCAAAAAGCAGTGGATCCAGTGGCGATATCTGGATCTAAAGTGGGCACTGTTGATTGCTTCTTAAAAATAGCATGCTTTTTTTTTTGAGTTTGCACAATAGCAGCACATACTCAAAGAAATATACATTTGGGTTGAAAAGGGATGAAGGTCCTTGATGTCACCTTCTTAACATAATGCCTCCTTAATTTGAGCCAAATATACTGAGCTTATATAGCTACTACAGTATGGAAGGTCAGAAAATTGTCAGAATCTATAAGGAGATGCTGACAGGTAGAGTGCGACTGGCCCTACTGATCCTGAAGCACTGCTTTTGATCTAAATATTGTACATCTTGAGAGAAAAAGATGGCAACTTTGAAATTATGGATGATGACATGCAATCAGAACTCACATACTTTGGGCATGTGATCCGAGTGAATAATAGATTAGGAAAATTGACTCTGGTTGGCAAATTTGAGAGATGTAAAGGATAAAGGAACTGATAAAGTAGATGAATGGAATTAGAGAGATTACTGGACTATCCTTGGAAGATTTCCAGGTTGCTGGCTATGGATTCAAATGGCAAGCAAGCAGTCATTTGAAATCAAGTCAGATTTGATGACTGAGCTAGTTTGGGGGGAAAATATCTAGAGATGGCAAATTTGAGTTAATTTAATAAAAAGTCCCTAGTTATATTATTTTCTTTTTAAAAGTCTTATTGCTTTTATTTTCTAGATCAAGGGTTTTGATTGCATGAGCTCATGTGCTGAATTGTTTTTCTTTTATTACAGTATTTTGATTTGTGTCCTATATTTCTACTACCCAACTATTTAAATGACACCAGAGAACAATATTTAAACTTTTAAATAGTAAATGTTTCCTATAAGCGATGTCTATGAAGAAAGAGAAGGAGAGGTAATTTGGTGTGTGTGTGTGTGTGAATTAATTAGCTGTATCTTACAAGAACATGTGAAGACACATGATCCCAGAAGGCTATGCTGTAACTCAATCAGGCAGCTTTTCCACTTCTCTGAGCTATGTGTGCAAATCCCAGGGAGTGAATGTTTTTACTCATTACTGCCCTGAAATAAACTACCTATGGTGATTATTTCGTCTGCTGACTGAATAACAATCCTCAATCACTTAATCTGTTTAGTGCCTTGTAGTTTTCCCTTTAACTCCCTCAGCCATTTTCAAAGAACCAAGAAAGTTTAGGCTAATTGCCATCAAGACCTAATGGGAATAATAACCCTTTCACACTCCAAATACAAATTGTGGTATTGCTCACAGGGAAGAAGTAAGAACTTATCCCTCATGCTAAAGACAAATTATTTTTTTTAATCTTTTCCAGACCCCAGATTGGTAGTTTTGTGTCATAAACAGCATGCTTTAATCAAATAGAAGCTCAGAAATACTTCCTAAAATTTGAATAATGCTGCACTGTAAATTCAAAATAAATTTGTAGGACATGTATATTTAATCATCTTATCAATACAATGTCTCCTGACCTTTCATGCAGTTCAGTTGATAAACTGACAGCCACAAAATAACTGTTATGATAAAAATATGTGGTTGTTTTCGTTTTAATTTACTCAGATAATTCAGGAAGTTGTCCCAGGACAGCATAAATGTAACTATTAGATTATGACATTAGGATGATTGCCTGAATTTCAATTGATGATTAATAACATATTTTTTTGAAAAGGAAGACAAGAAACATCTAAAGATATTTGGTTGAAAATACCTTTTCTGTATATACTCCTATATGTACTTCATATATGTTTGTATACATATACACACAAATATGTATAATCAGCTTATTATGTATACAGATATGCCAAAGGCTACATGGTTCTTAAAATACTATACTGCTTTAAAAGTAAGAAACTAAGAAGAACTTTCTGAAATATGCTATAATGGAAGGAAACCTGAAATCTGGAGACAGGAGGCACTCCCTACTGTACTTACTGCCATTGTCATTCATTTTCATTCACATTACTTTGGGAGCCAATTCTAGCTAAAAACAATATACTAAGTAGCTAGATGAATATATTTTAGTTATTAAACATATTTGGGTATTACCTATTCAAATGAGTTCAGGTTGTTTGCAATAATACAGTAAAACATTAAAAATAGCAATAGCACTTAGACTTATATACTGCTTCACAGTGCTTTCCAGCCCTCTCTAATATTTTAAAAATATTAACATTATTAAAAAAATTTAAAAAATTCAGCAGTCCATTCTTTTCCGAGAAGGAAAAGATTTTCTAAAGAATAAAATTTGTAAAAAAAAATCTAAGTTCCAGTCCCAAATTATTTAGATAACCAACCTTTTCCACTTTTCCTCAAATCACAGGCTAATTATGTTGACTTGTCTTTAGCATTATTAGAAGAAAAGTGAATGGTTCCCCTTAGTTGGAAGTCAGTGTCCCTGTTCCCTGGGTAAAACTGAATCCATTGTTCATATCCTTATTCATTTGTCTTTCAATTCTTCTTGGTAAGGATGAAATCATTTTTTTTTTGTCATACTATTCCAGAAATTCAGAAGACAAAGCTGACAAGTTAACAATAATATCTAAGTGTGCTACAAAATGTCCAAATGTTATTACCATCTGGTATGGGATTATAGTCATTACATTGTGCATTATGCTGTGTCAATTTGCTATACCCAATTTTAAAGTAGTATTTTATAATGAATTAAACAGCATCACCACCAGATGGATTTATAACTGGCTGAACAACTGCACTCAACACATAGTCTTTAACGGAACAGCATCTACATGGAGGGAAGTATGCAGTGGGATACCCCAAGGTTCTTTCTTAGGACCAGTAGTCTTCAATACTCTCATCAATGATTTAGACAAGGGAATAAAAGAGGACCAGATTAAATTTGCAGAAGACTCCAAGCTGGCAGGAATAGTCAACAATTAAGATACAGAAGGATCTTGATAGACTTGAACACTAGGTCCTATCTAACAAAATGAATTTCAATGTTGAAAACAGTAAGGTTCTACATTTAGGCAAGAAAACCCAAATGCATAGGTATAGAATAGGTGGTACCTGGCTCAACAGCAGTAACTGTGAGAAGGAACTTGAGTCACTTAATTATGAGCCATCAGTATGCTGAAGCTGCTAAAAAAGCCAATGCAGTCCTAGGCTGAATTAACAGAGGGATAGAATCAAGATCACGAGAAGTGTTAGTACCCCTATATAATGCCTTGATCAGACCACATTTGGAATACTGTATCCAGTTTTGGTCACCATGATATAAAAAAGATGCTGAGACTCTAGAAAGACTGTGGAGAAGAGGAACAAAGATGGTTGGGGACTGGAGGCTAAAACATGAAGGATGATTGCAGGAATTGGATATGTCTAGTTTAATGAAAAGAAGGACTAGGAGTAACATGATAGCAGTATTCCAATATCTAAGGGATTGCCACAAAGGAAAGGGGATCAACATATTTTCCAAAGCACCTGAAGGCAGGAAAAGAAGCAATGGATGGAAATTAATCAAGGAGAGAAGCAACCTAGAACTAGGTTGGAGAAATGCTCCATAGAACAGAACAGTTTTCATAGACTAAAAAATATAAAGTATCCCCAACTAATAGTAATAATGTTTCCTGTGAGAATATGGATTTGTTACTATAAATTTCATATTCACTATTGTATTTAACTATGATTATTACAATATCCAAAAACATTTTATATAAATTCAATGCTAAAAATCTTTGATGTATAGGCTTGTTGTTCTACTTTATAGCTGTTAGCTTGAAACTTTGTAAATAAAACTGGTAACTATTTTTTTAAAATAGCAAATAATACCAATAATTTGGAATGAAAATGAAGAAGGCATCCATTACTTCACCTTGGTCCAAATGCTTGACCCCAGTTCTAGAATCTTCTATTCTATATTTCTTCCCACCTACAGAGTTTAGACCAAGTTCAGCAAGTCCACTGTTTATTTCAGTATCTTCAAAGTCTGCATGATTTACAAAGGCATCTCCTATAAAGAATGGATCTGTCACTAGTGGTGAACATGGTGGAGAAGGAGATGAAAGAGATGACCTTGGAGATAAAGATGTTGAGGATTTGGGTGTTCCAGACAAGGATCTCAAGATCTGCAAGCGGCTGGTGGAATCTGTTTTCTGCGTTTTTACTACTTCATTTTCATGGATAGTAGTGATGCATCCTGAAGGTCGAAAACCAGTGGTTCTCTCCAAAAGCAAGAGGTCCATTTTATTCTGATATTCAGAGTCTAGCTGTTCAAACTGTTCATGTAACAGATCAGTAAAGCTGGCTGAAGTTGAAGAATCCTGGCTTGAGGTGACCAGAGATCCTCTACTGGATGCAAGTGAGCCATGACTACTGCCAGAAGATAAGGAAAGCATGCTAGAGGACAAACTGAAAAAAATAATAATAATTAAAAATCAAAATCAAAATGGGTATATTGAGTTAAGTATCTTATTTAGAACAAGTGACTCAAATCATCTGTCATTTACGAAACTCTCTAGATGAACTCTTTCCTAACTCTTAACCTAAACTATCTCACAAAATTGTTAGAAGGATAAATTGCAGAACTGCTCTTCATTTGAAGTATCTCTGAGAAATTTGAATTTAAATAAACAAATTTTTAGGCAAAATTAATTTTTTTGTTAGTTTTCAATAAGATATTGCTGCATTTCTTATAATACAATTTCCAAAAGTGAATTTTTGAATGGTTACTATTTCAGCTTATTATCTTTATTTTATGAAATACCTGCTAGATACTACAGAAGATATGTTGCTGTATTATTATTACTGTCTAAGCATCCTTGACACTTTTGCATTTCTACTCTATTTCTAAGGGTTGTCTCTTAATAAGACCAAGTTGCCATTTGTAATGCTAAGGGAAATCATTTTTACACTTATGTTCAGAGGCCTCTTTTATTCACAAAATTCAAAAATTCAAAAGCGTGGAACACCTACTTTTTCAACTGCACGTGCAACACTGCTACTAATCGTGTTGTTTCCTCTAGTTCTTGAGCCAGCTGATTTCTTTTACTGCTTAACTTCAACCTGAAGAAAATATATACAAAGGCAAGATTATAATGCTGTTGCTGTGATGTCAACTGTGGTGTCAGAGAAGTATGGTAGTACCCACACTGTCTGCAGCTTAATGAAAAGTGGAAGAGAAAAAAATAAATAAAAACAAAGTGAATTCTCTAGTGCAAATTCTTGCTCATGTAACAATGAACTACATGAATTTGGAACTAGGAAAATTAGCCTTCTTCCTTGTGGGGAAGAGACCAATTTCACAAAAAACAAATAGAATCAAACTTTAACAAAGAAGTAGAAAGAATGCAAAAAATATTTTAAATAGTTCTTTGCAAAACAATCGATGGCAGAAGAAATAATAGTATGTGGCTACTCAAATCACAAACAACTTACAATAATCTTCATTAAAATAATATACTGTAATAAGAACGATCCAAAGATAACGCAAATCCACTATTTAGTAGTTCCTATTTAAAGAGGAAATTTCATAAAACACACAAATGCTTGTCTATATAGCGACAACAATCACTAGAAATAATGTATTAGATTTAAACATATAGAAAAAAATTAAACGGAGCACAATTCTTAGCTAACTTTTTCTTATTCTGCTAGAGAACAAACAACCCTTGGAACACATGTTATCTCTGTGCCAATCTGTCATCCAAATTCTTCTTCTCGCAAATTCCAACTTTAATCGGAGCCTGGGGGATTAGTTTAGCTGCCCACAACTACTACCTTAACACATAGCTTATTGCTTGTCTCCCTCCTACCAGGGAACTGTCTGCTGTTCCATAAACAAAAAGCTTTTCCATTCAGAGAAGGGAAGGCTGCAGGAGAACTTTCCTTTGACTAAATGTTAAAATAAAAAAATATATATGGAGGTGTCTGATAGCACTTTTTCTAATTAACAAATCTGATTAAAAGACACAAGCTTTGGTGAGATGCAGATCACTTTATCAGATTCATAGAGGGGCAAGCTGATGTAGTATTTACGCAAGCAGACACAGATTTAGAGAGGCCTTCCCATGTTCTTCCTCTAATGTGCTATAGGCTATGACATAAGTTATCATCTGTCAGCCATATTATCCCTCTGGATTCTGTTAGGAAAACACATTTTGTACAAAAGAATTAATGAGTATGTTAATGAGAATTAACATCAGGACTGAAACAAGAACAAGGAAATATCAAAGCATTTCAATCTCTCAGTTCCCTCTATTGCAGATCTCAGAACAAGACTTCAAACATATTTAAAAGAATTCAGTTTATTTCAAAAGATCTTAGCTAACTTAATGGTTTTTAAACTCATTACAATTGTTTATTGATAAGGCATTTGTAATCTGTCTCACATGTAACCTACTTCAGCATAATTGGCTAACGAGTTAATCTCTCTTTCCATCCCTTGTCCTCCACTCTTTCCCAATTTTAATCCTAAAGCAGTTTTGATATTCTGGTTGTCTTTTAATACACTTTGTTAGTTGGAAAAGATACTACCAGATTCTTTCTGGGTTTTGATTCTTTTCCAGAGGAATAAAATAATTCAAGATAAATTTCAAAAAAAGCAAGTAAAAATAGAATTGTGTAAAAACGTTGTGAATATTATTCCATCTTGTAGTGAAGCAAAACTATATGCACTATTGTACTTTGTTGTTGCATTGGAATCTGTTACGGACACTGTTCTTGCAGAGAGTTATAACATTTCCACATTCACATGCTCCCAAAAGATCGAAGCAGCCTTCAGAATCTTGGAAGTTGCAAGATTCAGAGGCTTATATATACAGGGAACCATACAAAAGCAATCCAAAATATGGTAATCTTTTGTATGAACGTACCATTTGCTTCACTAAAGGATATTATTTTGATTGCATTGTCAGCTCACAAACAAAGGAGACTTTCAGTATTAAGACTTTATGACTTTTAGATAACAATTAGAAATTAAACACCAAACATAATAACTATAACACATTTTCAAGTCATAAATATAAATATTGAAGTATAGAGGCATTTGTTTTCAATTCCCAAAACCAATCTGAATCATATACCTGTCTCTCCCTTTTGCTTTTAAAATAGATGTGAGATTTATCCAATTTCAAATTAACCCATATACTGCTATAAAATATTCAGCTATATTAAGTATGTTTATATACATCATAATACATTATTTTAATTAACACAGACTTATCATATGTACTCCTGAATGTAATCACTATTGCCTAATACCTTAGATTATCCATCTATTTTTTTAATACAAGTTATCAACTGCTGTCAATTTAATTCCTAATATCACAAGCAGGACAGTAATTGAAACAAATGAATATTAAATCTCTTTCTTTATAACAAGTACCTGATAAAACATTTCTGTCAGTATCAGGAATTTTTGTTATTTAAATGGAAACTTTTCAATAAAAAATTACTGGGTGACTCCACTTGAACTAATTTGAAAAATAATTTATCAGCATATTCCAAATTCTAAAAATTCCAGGTAAATCTTTAGACCTGAGAAATATTGCAGAATATTGGCACCAGAGAATGATTTTTATTTCTGTGCTTTTAAGCATTCATGTCAGTGAGCCTCATAAATAGCTAAGATACTAGACAATCTCTTCCACAATAAGGTAGCTGGTTGTTTAAATTGCTTTGATTATTTTATTATAACCCAAAAAAAGACATAAAATTAAAATGGATGAGAAAATAGCTTTCTTCAACCATTCACTATCACTTTGATAAGTAGCAAAACATAATTTTAGAAAGTCAGTTAGGGACATTTAAATTTCTTTCTAATCTACATAAGGCATTCCAGCAGTAGAATATAGCAAAAGCAAAAAGAAGAATGAATATCATTCTGAGATTTAGATTCTAAATATTTTCTGATGTCTGAAAACTTTAATTTCTACAGAGAACTATTTTTTAGATCATTTGAATGAGATGGCTGATAATCTTTCACAAGAAAATGCCTGGCCTATAAAACCATGCATAACAATTCAATAAAAAGGACAATGTGTGCAAATTGCTTTTAGTGAGTATAATCTGTCAACATTATCACTACCGACTCTAAAAATATCCACCTACACATAAAGTCTAAAAACAGCAGTTACACTGAGAATGTCCAACTTATTATTATTGCATTTTGCCATGGGATTTTCATTATAGCGGTAACAATAAGGTATTTCTACTACATCCAGACAATCATGACAATTCCAGTTAGTAGCCCACATAACTACTAAACAGAGGATAAATAGCATTTTTATGTTCTTGATGACCCAGCTGTCAAATTGCAGTCATCCAAAACTTCAGTTTCTATGGGGATAGCATTTAAACAGTAGTATCAATTTAAATACAGCTACCTTTTTAGTATCTCTGCACTTCTGAAGCACTGTATCTGCCTGGATTTACAGACATCTACCTAACAAATTTACTGAATTGTTTAGTAAGAAAAATCAAGTGTATTAGTGTTTTCCAACTCGTAATCAATGAAAAGAAGAATATCATGAATTCAACTCTAGTATAGCTCAAGCATTAAGTAATTAATGCTTGTCTGGATAATTCTGTGATACAGATTAACTCCTATTTCATGTTTAATACTTTTTTCATTTCTCAGTTATATATTATTCCATTTTTAAAAGTCTAATTAGAAGATTTCTTAAAATAATATTAGTTTACAAAGGCAGGCATCAGTGGTGGATTGCTCCTGGTTCTGTCCGGTTCTTGAAAACCGGTAGTAAAAATGGCGGGAGGCTCTGCCCACCCACCCTGATGACACATTTAGTGATCTGTGCATGTGCAGAAACTTCTGTGCATGCGCAGAAGCGGCGCAAGCAAAGCATGCGCACACGCTCCCATTGCAAACCGGTAGTAAAGGTAAGCAGAACCCACCCCTGGCAGGCATCCAATGCACAGGGTATTTTTTACAATTTTTCACATATTGCATATTTTTCCATATCCTATTAGAGGATTTTTACAATTGTTTCTTAATTTTAAAATTTATAAATATCCTCATCTACATACATTTTACTTGCTTCTTGGTAATCCAAAATTTAACAGTCATTTTTTGAATAATGCAATATTCTATTATCTTACATACTATGGTCCATTATCCATATTAGCTCAGTTTAAATTCTTCAAAACTCAGCTATCATACGTGAATGGCCATCATAAGCTTACTTTCAACAATCTATTTTTGTCACATTTGGCGAGACAAAAATATTTAGTAATGCTATTTAGAAGTAAAATCGATTTTAAAATTGTATTTCAGATTCAATCTGCAATACAATTTCCTTTCTTTTAGCATTTTCAAATGATCCACCGTTTAATATGTTCAACTCAAGCTATGGGTTAAGTGCTTCCCATTTCATTTATAGACTCATCTTGTCACAGAAATTTTCTTGAAGATGGCTTTGCAGATGTTTTTGACCTGACTGAGAGCTGGATTAATATGCCACAATCCCGCAATAATAAATTTCCATTACAGGATTATAAGGAAACCCTAACCCCATTGTAAAGTACTTCTAATTGGTTTTTGAGTTCTAACTTTTATTAAACTTGTATTGACAAAAGATATCTTATTCATTGAACCATATATAATACATTTTATGGACTTGTGAATAAAATGTGAAACAATAAACATTACCATATTTTTCACTCCATAAATCCATTAATTCAAAATTATTTATTAAATTTATATTTTTTGTGATAGTCTAGAACAGAGGTGTCAAACTGGCAGCCTGTGGGCCAGATGCATCATATGCAGGCCAGACCCACCCCAGCTCTGGGAAGGGGGGGAAACATTGCAAAACATCATGTGATGGCAACGTGACATAGCGAGTTTTGACACCCGTGGTCACAATGACTTTTGTGATAGTCTACGTTTTGCTTTCTTTCAGTTTCCAACTCTTTTTCTTCTTTCTTTCCCAGACCAAAGTAATGTTTTATTGCCATCATTGAAATCCACAGATTAAAAGCATTAATTTATGAGACTTATTTCATAAAGCATAATCTGCTAATATAAACAAGGCGTTCCAACATCAAATGATTCCCATACCTTTCTGTTAAAGCTTTGCTCTGTGTATATCTTGCAGTCTGAAGATCTTCTTCTAGACGTTTTTTCTTCATCTCCAGTTTTTCTATATCAGTCTGAGTCCATTTTCTTGGGCTAATGAACCGCATTTCTTTGAGAAGTTCCTCCTTTTCATTTATTAACATTAATCTGTCTTGTTCAGAATCAAGTACACCAGGCCAGGCCTCACTGTCCAATTTAGCCAGCTGTATTTTTAAGTTTGCTATTCTGTGAAAGGGAAAAAAAATATTATTTTATCATGTTTTTATCATTAAAGTATATTAAAGAGTAAAGAATACTCTTCAGTGTAAACTCCCTTTTTTCTTCGACAATAATACAAAGTAAAACTTAGGATATAATCACTGACTACTTTAAGCCTCTACAGTGGGCCATTTTCTTCTGCAAACTGCAATTTATTATTGTTACCAGAATTGCAGGCTGGATCTTTATCGACATACAGTGGCATGTCAAAGTTTTGGCTGGTGATTTGCAGAAAACCTGTATTTTAAGGATACTTCTCTAAACAAGTGACCTTGTTCCTATAGCAGCGGTTATCAACCTGTGGGCGACACCTTTGGGGGTCAAACGACCCTTTCACAGTGGTCACCTGCCCTAAGAGAACCACTGCTCTAGTCTAGAGGCAGCCACCATGGGTGACCCAGGTGTCGGGTTGCCCGGAAGCGTCTCCAGCTCTGCCTGCCGGTCGCCTGTGTTTCCCTGAACAGAAGAAATCTTGCTGAGACTGCGCAGGTTCCTTTTCTTCTTCTTCTTTCTTCCAGCGGGGTCGATGGAGGTGCTTCCCTCCTGGGACGAGAAAGTGAACAGCTTTTCTTCTGGTGAGTTGTTTTCTGCTCCCCCTGCCCTCTTGCCAACCCCAGCTCCCCTCCCCCCCCGAATCGGCTCTTCCCGCAAATGAATGAGGCAGCCAGCTGGCTTGGAGTGCCCTGACTCAGGAAGGCTTATTCCGGGCATTATTTGAGTGAACAAGGAAGATGATTTTGCTGTCAGGGAAAAAGAAAGAAA
>JANHFM010005543.1:0-12260 GCA_032468115.1 Grayia smithii | reverse complement strand
TCCTTCCTTCCTTCCTTCCTTCCTTCCTTCCTTCCTTCCTTCCTCTTCCTTCCTTCCTTCCTCCCTCCCTCCCTCCCTCCCTCCCTATCTATCATCATCTATCATATTTATACATGGC
Organism: Grayia smithii; assembly: GCA_032468115.1. Classification (NCBI taxonomy): domain Eukaryota; kingdom Metazoa; phylum Chordata; class Lepidosauria; order Squamata; family Grayiidae; genus Grayia; species Grayia smithii. The sequence continues at coordinate 12,142 of JANHFM010005543.1, read as the reverse complement.
CCATCTCACTATTGAAGTGACTTTCTCTCTCTCATTATCTACATTTTTCTCTCTCTCTCTCATCATCTACCATTTCTCTCATTAACTACCATCTCTCTCTGTTACTTTCTGTCTCTCTCTCTGTCTTTCTGTCTGTCTGTCTGTCTGTCTCTGTCTGTCTGACTGTCTCTCTCTCTCTCTCTCTCACCATGTACTTACCCACCGACCATATTGGAGTCATCAACAGGATCATAGACTTTCTCCCTTCCTCCTTCCCATCTCAGAGGTATCTGTAGGATCAGAGGCTTTCATCCAGATATTGAAAGCAGTGATGCACAGTCATGATACAAGCTTCCTTCAGAAATCCACACATCTCTCCATTTTAATAGAAACAGCCCTTGTGTAGGTCATTTAGTGGGGCGAGGCTTCTTCCTTGAAGGCAGTCTCTCAGAGAGCCTTTGCTCTACTCTCTTTTCAGTCTGATGAACTTTTGTGTTGCAAGGGTGTAGTAACATTGCACCTTCATCATCAGAGAGAAATGGCAGCTGAGTCTTCCAGTTGCTGGCAGGATCCAACTCCTTTTCCTGCTCAGATGGCAATCTGTCTGATGACTCTGGATCGGACTGCTCATTGTTTGTGGGCACTTCTGGAGCCTGGCTGTTCATCCTTAGTCTCCTCCTCTGACTCTCCCTCTGAGTCCGCCATGGCATGCACCTTTTTTGACGTAATGACAGTCCAGCCAAGTAATCACTCCCCCTATCTACCTCTGCCCCACAGTAAATCTTAATACATTGCAAAGCCTATTTTGAGTGCATAACTCTGAATATGCCATCATTCATGAAGCTTTGATTGTTCACAGTTTTTGGAGAAAAAGTAGCAATTGTATATATGAGTGAGTTGAATCACTGATATTTTTTGTGAAGTTGTTCTGATGATTTCATTCATGACAGCACAGTGGAAACAATATGAGAGATTTTAACTATATGTTTTATTTATTGGAAAATGTAGAACTTTTCTCAGATAACATCCAGTATAAAAATATACTGGAGAGCTCATTTTCCTCAAACAGGTAATTTATTCTATATGCAGTATAGGCATATAAGCATAAATTATACAAATGTGAAACTCATGGAGGGCCATGTCCAATTTTTTAAAGTATCCATTTTAGGGCCATTGTTTTTCGGGATTTATTGTCTTCTTATCTGAAAAGTTATGCAAAAGAATAATAGAATTCATGTCTGCTGCAAGACAAAATATACTCATTGTTCTGCCAACATAACTGCCAGGAATGTGAGGAAGATGTCTATTGTCCTTGTCAAACAGATAATCGCAACCTTTGGACATATCTCACTGTCTGCCATAATGAATGACTGCATTTGTGTTCAGTAAGTTTCATACCAAACATATGTTTCATTGTTACAAAAGTGCATTAATTAAAACTCTTTATGGCAGGTGAATAAAATATGCCACATCTTTATTATTAGATGGACAACCAGAAATATTAAGAAATGAATAAAATGTCCTCAGGGACACAGAGATGCCCTGTTTCCCCGAAAATAAGACACCCCCTGATAATAAGCCCAATCGGGCTTTTGAGCACATGAGTTAAAATAAGCCTCCCTCCAAAATCTTTAAATGCAGAGCTGGAAATCAGATAAGATGGTAAGAGGAGCCCCATCTTGCTTCACATGCTCCAAAATAATAAGACCTTCCTGAAAATAAGGCCAAGCGCTTATTTCGGGATTCAAAAAAATATAAGACAGTCTTATTTTGGGGGAAACACGGTAGTGGATACCTCTAAAATAACTTAACACATGACTTTAGTTATTGCTTCTAAAGCAGGGGTGAAATCCAGCAGGTTCTGGAGAACTGGTAGCGGAAATTTTGAGCAATTCGGAGAACTGGGAAATATCACCTCTGGCTTGCCCTAGAGTGGGGTGGGAATGGAGATTTTGCAATATCCTTCTTCTGGAGTGGGGTGGGAATGGAAATTTCCCCTGGAGAATGAAGAATGAAGATTTTGCAGTATTCATCCCCTGCCACGCCCACCAAGCCACACCCACAGAACCAGTAGTAACAAAATTTAGATTTCACCCCTGACACAGGGTACATGTGCTTTCTTAGAAATCAGTGGGTTTTACTTCTTAGAAAACATGTATCAAATTCTATCAGGTGACAATCTGTGTTTGTAACCTATAACCAAAAAATTGGGAGTAGACAACACATAATTCTAAAATGATAAAGTTTGAACACAGAAAATATCTTGAAAGACAAGCCAAGATGGACCATCTTTTGATTCTTATATGTCAATGTTGTTTTCCAAACATTGCTGAAGTACATCCTTGTAATATTTCTTTCTCTTGGTCATACTGACTGGAGCTGCTGAGATTAATTCCTTTATAGTGTATCCTGCACAATACACACAGTCTTTCCTGTCTGCAACAAATGATCAATGAACCTATCCAAAAATAATGACATTAATCCAATCACAATGAGAAAGTAGCTGCCTGTTATTGTGCTGCTGCTCTGTTCCTCTCTGTACTGTGTGTGGCAAACACTTAAAAAAGGACAATCAGACTTTTCTGCTGTGTGCTGACTGGCTTGCTCCTTTGGGACCAAATATCCCGAGCACCTTAGTCAAGGAAGATAGGATCACTTAACATGCTTTGTAGGACCATATAAGTTGGCAATAGGGGCTGGCTTCTCCAGATGTTCTTTCTCTTTGTGTTGCCTTTTTTGCCATCATTTGGGCTTTCAGCAGGTAATTCTGGACATCCCCACACAATGCACAACCTATCCATAGAAGCTATGAGGAAAGACTAGTTGAGTTGCAGCACAGAGAATTACAACTAGAAAGTCTCAGTAGCAAACAGAGACACATTTTTTTATACGTTTTAAAATAAAAACTTGCTGTGAACTTGGACTTTGAGTTTAAATGAACAAATCCATTTTTGTCTATCCCAGGCAATCAGACGACCCAAGTTATAATCATGATTTAATCCAAATGAGGTTCCAGTGACAAGAATTCAGCGACGTTGTCGTAATGGCAGAGCCAGTGGTGGGTTGCTACCGGTTTGCTCCGGTTCGTGCAAACCAGTGGTGGGTTGCCCCCGGTTCAGTCCGGTTCGCACGAATAGGTAGCGGTAACGCTGTGACGTCACCGAACCGGTTCGCAGTGTCCCGGACCCGGGCCCACCTGCGCATCCCAACTTTTTTTTTACAAAATTGCCGAAATTAGCGTTCTGCGCATGCGCAGAGCGCTTTTTCAGCGATTTTTCGGAAATAAAAGTTTCTGCGCATGCACGGTAGCGCAGTTTACGCACGCGCACGCAAATTTTGCGTGCGCGCATGCACGCGCACACACGAAGAGAACCGGTAGCGAAGGTGGGTAGAACCCACCTCTGGTGCAAACGGGTAGCAGCAGTGGTGGGAGTCTCTGCCCACCCAACTGGACATCATCAAATACGATCTTTGCATGCACAGAAGCTTCTGTGCATGTGCAGATGGGGCGCATGTGTGCACACGGGTAGCAAAGGTAGGTGAAACCCACCCCTGGGCAGAGCCCTTGACACTGCAGAGAAAGAATGGACGTTGAAGGAAAAGATAATATTCCTTTTCCAAAGGAAAATAATTATACCACCAACTGAACATAACAGACCATTCCCAGAAAAAGAGCAGCTGTTATATGAGTTGCCAGAGATGGGAAAGTCTCTGTGAATTCATACATAAAAGATAACTTTATACTTGTGTGGGGGTTTTTTTCAGATCTTCAGACTGAACATTTACAATGTAGAGGTTCACTGGAACAAAAATGGGGAAAAAACAGCATGCTTTAATACAGTTTTCACATTGCCTTAGATGAATGCAGAGTATGATACAGAGTAAATAGAAGAACTTCAAAAATAAGATACTGCAGCACATACTCCAGATACCATGGCAACTGCACAATTCCAGCACCAATCATAATGGTACATCAAAATTTGTGGAAGGAGAAGGCCAAGAAAGGCCATTAAATATGGTTAGGATGAGGAATGGCATTTTCCCTATAGTCACAATGGTTGTTATATCATTATTAGGCTTATATACTTACATGCTAAGCAATGATTCATATCAATAGAGAAAGCATTCTATCTGACATAAATTAATAGGAACTGAAACATTGCCCTCTCTGTCCAGTCATACAGGATGGGCAGAAACTAAAGATATAGTCCCTCAAACAGTCTGGCCCTACATCATCAAGGGCTTCATAAATTGTAACCAGATCCTTGAGTTTCACCTGGAAGCTTTCACCAGCTCATGAAGCAGAGATCCCACATAGGCATGTTTCAGCATCATTGCTGCTGCATTCTGGACCACCTGTAGCTTCCAAGTCGCCTCAAGACTGATGTTAAGTGGAAAATGCTACATATTGCAATATTCCATACCAATCTTAGCTAAGTCCATGCAATAGGCAAAATCAGGAAGGAGAGTTGTGTTGTGTAGATCAGTGCTTGGGTTCATCTTCCCAGAGAAAACCAAGAATTAAAATCCCCCTCCTAGATTGTGTCCCCCTTATTTAAAGCTATGAATGGTTATTTCAGTGAACGAAGTTTTTTTTTAGAAGAGATAACCAAATTTCTATTCTGTAATTATCTCTACATATTCCTCCTAATAGTTGATATCTTTTAATATTCAAAAATAAGCTTAAAGAATGTTCTGCTAAAATTTAAAGTATTTCAACTTCCTGCTATCATTGTAATACTAATGTTTATATCTCTAAAAACTCATTCATAAAGGATTTCTGGAATAAATCCCATAAATAAATACATGATGTCAGGCCAGGATGTCTGAGGGCCTTTCATCGCATAACTCTAACATTAATTAATGAGAAATGAAGTATTAAATTAATTACTTAATGTACTAGATTCAGCCACCATTGGTCATTTTGATGCTTTCATATTTGTGTTATGAAGTAATAGACATGTGATTCTTGGTTATAAAGAATCAAGAGAATAATAAATAAAACAGAAGAGTGATGATTCATAGGTATAGTTTTTTCCTTGTGTAAAAGGGAGTGTTATTTACTTTCCAAACAAGGAACTTGCCGTGAATTCCTAAAAACTTGACACTGTAATTCTGGATGGCAGAAAACAGTGACATATGTCATTGAATTGGAGCTGCCATTTTTCATTTCTATAGTTTCCAAATATTAATAAGAAATACTATAGCTGATTTTATGTAGGTTAGTACATAATATTTACCCCCCTTCCCAATAATCTCATGTTTAAAGACCTTCTAGCAACATAACCAGGATCCTATCTTAACTATGCTCAAAACTAATTCACTATGTCACTACTAGTCATTGTTTTATGAAAACCCAGCTATTTCTTCAAGATAGTGCTGTCTTGTTTTCTCAAGTCATCATGGCAGGAACGTTAATCCATAAATAATAGGAGATACTTAATAAGCGAGCCAATAGTGTTTAAGGGTAGAAACCAGGAGAACATGAGTTCCAGTTCTGCCTTAGGCACCAAGCCAATTGGGTAACTTTGGGACAGTTCATCTCTCAGCATTTGGAGGCATGCAATGGCAAACTACTTCATCTAAACCTTGCCAAAACCAGGTAATTGCCAGGGGTCAAAAATTACTTCAAAGGTAGACACCCACACACCTTGATCCAAGCCATAAATAACAGGAGATAGTTAATCCAAACCTCAATTTCTAATTTATCAGAGGGGCTCTTTTAAGACTTAGGCAAAGACATGTAGAGAATCTAGCAAAGGAAGATCTTTGTTTTGCAGGAACATGGAAGATTTTGTCAGGCTCTGCCCTAATCAAGAGACATTGACGTTATCTCCATTTCTATTCTGGTTTCATTCTGCCTTTTAAAGCAAAACCTTGTGAGCAGCAAGTCAGCTGGGCTCAGGATTACCCCCTATTTTTCCCCCCAACAACTGCCAATACAGTCTTTTTAAACTACCTTTCTAAGAGTACCAGTTGCATGTTTACATATTGCTGCTCACTTGGTTTTATTTTATGTATTTATATTACGTTTATATTTGTCGGAACTGAGGGATTGCTTGCAGTGGATCAGTGGCTGAGCAAACAAGTTATTTTTATTAAGTAGGGAAAAGAAGAGAGAAGTACCTAAACACACATATCAACAAAGGCAGAAGGCAGGAGTTTCCACTGTCTACTTTGTTATTTAAAATTGCTCTGGAAGTTTTGGCCAACAAGATCTGAAAAGATAAACAGATAATAAGGATCAAAATTCAAGGACAGGAATTCAAGATGATAAGTTGTGCTGACAATGTAGCACTAATAATTATGCAACCAGAAAAGTCTATGCAACAGTTGATGAAAGTAATCAAAGATTTTGTGTGCTTTTCTCCATACAAAAATCAACAAAAATAAAACAAAGATAATAATAAGGCATTTAACTCCGGAAGAAGAATATTTTATGGGGGAAAAAAAGCTTATTTTTGGAATAACAAAAGATCCAGTTAAATATTTAAGACTTTACCTGAGAGGGTGCAATAAAGATATATTTCAAAACAATTATAATGAATTATGGAAAGAAATAAAACAAGACCTGAAAAAGCTTTAACCTTTCCTGTCTAGGACTTATCACGGCAATAAAAATGAATTCATTACCCAGTGTAAATTTGTATTTCAAATGGCACCAATTCAGATTTCAGGAAGCAAGTTATTACATACCTATGACCCAGGAGCTGCAGTCTCTGTAATAGAGCTTGGATGAGACCACAAAAATCTGGACCAGCCCTTCCCTGCCTCTGTTGGTGAATTTCATGATCTCACATCAGAAGATGTAGGGGTGGCCTAATAATCTTCAAATCAAAACAATTGTAGCTTTTTCTTCTGTGTTTTCCCTTCTTGCTTTCCCAGTTGACTCACCAGTTGGTGCACTAGTACACAGACTTCATATGTATATTACTGGATCCCCAGGCCAGATGGCAAAGCCATGGTTTCAGACTCTTCCTGAAGGCCAGCAAGATCAAAGCCAATCTAATTTCAGGGGGAATGATGTTCCAAAGGGCAGGAGCCATGGCAGAAAAAGATCTACTGGATCCTGTCAGATGACATTTCTTCTTGGATTGGACCTGCAACATGACCTTCCTGCTAAACCTGATGGGGCTGGTATGATTGGGAAGCAGTGCCTCAAATATTTATTAGTAACATGCCCCAAAAATGGGAGGGGGATCTGTTTTATACACCTGTGTTGGCACTGGGCTAGAAACCCACTAAGTTCTCTCCTGTATAGGAGTTTGGGAATTGCATTTTCAGACTATAAAGATTCTATTAACATATGGCTGACATCAATCTTGCAAGTCTCATGGTTTCTTCCCTAGGATGGCAAAATGACACTTCCCAAAAACTTTGTTGAGAAACCTATAGAGACCTACAGGCAGTCTCCTGGAGTCAGCACTGACTCGAAGGGACCAAAGAATCCCCAAGTCTTCCCAAAATTACAGTTTTGTCCTTCACTGTATGGGACATATTATACACACATCTGCTCATCTGCTTCTACCCATGAAATGCCTTTCAGATATTCCGATTCTGCATTCTAAAAGAAATTGTGAAAGCAATGGAATTAAGGTTTGTATTGCATTGACCAAGGATTCTTTGTGTGTTTGGGTTGAGTATCTGACTCCATACATCATTCAACAATATCCCATAGTAACCCATAGTTTACCCATAGTCTAACTCTAACCACATTAGAGTTAGCCTACCATAACAAATGAAACAATGATTCAGTGTCTGTACCCAGTACTGAACTGAATCAGCAAAGATAACAGGCCTTTCTTCTTATTTGGGCAGTTATTACACAAGTAATTACAAATATATTCTAAAAAATTGCAAAACTTTGAAATCTTAAATGGATTATATAGCACTGTGTAATTTAATCCAGTGTCCTTGTTGATTTTAAGAGAGTGTAGCATCCCCAGCGAGCTTATGTTTCCTCATACTAAGGCATGTCTGTCACAAGTTCTACTGGAGTTAGCGAGCCTGAACCGAGTATAATGTGTTTGTCTCCTTAGAAACTGTATAATTTTTGAAAAGACCTGCTGATAAGACTGTGTAACACTTTGTTTGCTGTTCATTTGTTCAAGGGAATGAAAGGATTCTCAGCATATTTCCATTACAATTCCTATTTTGGCTGCCTCTCTGAGTCTTCTAGCTTTTTCTGCTTTTGAATGGTATGCTCTAGGGTTTATTACAGAATACAAGGCAGATTATTTTACATTATTTTACGTTCTAACAGCAATGAAGTTCTTTTTGCATATTAATGCAAAAAGATGTTAGCAAATAGAGCACCACAGAGCAAATTAAAGCAGTCTATGTAGGCAGATTTCAGCAATGCCTTGGGGAGAATGGAGTAGAAAAAAAGAGATAGAAAAGGCAATAATATGTGAGAAAGGTGGATATTCCAGGAGACAAAGTGCTTATTTCTGTTTGTGCAATACAGAAGGATCTATCGTGTGTTGTACTCTGGTGTAGCTTTGTTCTTGTAAAGAGGAGATGAGATTTTAATCCCTAACCCTAAACTGAAGTACTTAAAATATTTAGCTGGGCTCTCCCTTGAGTGAATGTTCCTCTGCAAAAGGAGAAAGTTTTTTCTCCCCAGGCTTAAAAAGAATCAGAAAGACCTTTTTGCACTTATCTGAGTTGCAGAAATCCAAATGGTTGCTAGAGGGCAGCAAAGTACATCTGTACTGTTTGTATGGCTTTTATTTATTTTATTTTTTTGGTACTATTTATGTTTTAATTGTAAGACATGCATTGACATAAATGTGCGATGGCAGCAATATAAGTTCTTTTTTTTCTTTCTTTTTTTCTGTCCGATTCTTAGAAACTGCTTAGATAAGTCCTTGCAGTTTTCTTGGCAAGGTTTTTCAAATGTGGTTTGCCTTCTAGGGCTGAGAGTCAGTTATTGGTCCAAGGTCAACCACTTGGCTTTACGCCCAAGGAAGCACTAGAATTTACAGTTTCCTGGTTTTTAGCCCAATGTTCATATAAGCTTCAATATGCTATGGTAAATATAATATAATACTCTATGGAAGTATGAAATCATTAGAATTTGTATCTTTCTTATCCTTAATCGACCTCCCAGCGCCCAGTGCGTCCCCATAGAGTTGGCCTCCTCAGGGTGCCTTCAGCCAGAAAATGCCGACTGGCGGCCCCCAGGGGGAGAGCCTTCTCTGTGGGAGCGCCGACCCTGTGGAATGGGTTACCAACTGAGCTTCGGACAGCCCCTGATGTTTGCTATTTCTGCCGTGACCTGAAGACGTGGTTGTTTCACCAAGCGGGCTATGACTGACCTTTTAAATTGCTTTTTAGTATACCAAATTTTATTACTTATTTATTATTCACCCCTCTTTTAAATTGTTGTCTTCTATGTTGTATTATTTTTATCTATGTTATGTTTTATATGTTTCCTCCAGTTGTAAGCCGTCCTGAGTCCCTAGGGAGAAGGGTGGCATAAAAGTCAAACAAACAAACAAACAAATAAATAATGTAGCATGTTTCTTGTCCTGGAGCTTTTGAGTAACCATGCTGAGGTTGCCCAGTCAGGAAAAGCTCAGAATGTCAGCTCTGCCTAGGCAACCATGGATGCATCACAACTAGTATGTTTGGGAAGAGAAAATAGTACTATAGATGATGTTTTGAGATATCTGACACTAAGTCTGACATTCTCATATGGACTTGGTTGGAGAGTTCGTTGGATTAAGAGTTTGTAAAAGAACTTTTCCAATGCTCTTTTTAACATTTAAAAACTATTTAGATTAGCTTTAGAGAACAATGTTAGGAAAAGAGCATGTGTTTGCCTCCTCAGTATTAATTTCCTAATTAAAATTCTTCACATCCCCACAAGCTGCTAAGAGCTTAATGGGGAAGTATGGGATAATGAATTTCTTCTTTTACTCTAAGTTTTTTACTCCAAGTTTTTAGCTTAAAAAGGGATATTTTAATGTTCTTGGTATTATTTCTTTCATTCTGGTACTCTGCTTTTTTCTTTTCTAATCCAGGTGTTTATTTTCTAATTTTTATGCATCAGAATTATATGTTGCCCAGTCACTTTTTGTAGTTGAATAAATTGAATAAACAAACAAAGAAAGAAATTGCAACAGGACTGCATGCAGTCAGTTTGGGAAATATAAAGTTAAAGAAGATTTTCATTTATTTATAGTAATGTAGATTTAGTATAATAATATTACCAAACATTATTTTCCTTGTCATTAAGCAGGGAAACAGGAGAAAGAACAAAGGTTATGGAAAAGAACTAAATTATAAATTATTAAGTGGAAAAAATGTAGAAATTGTATGACCATGCAGAGAGGAAAACCGTAACTAAAAGGATAGGTTTCATATTATCATGAGGAGGAGTGTGGGAAAATGTCAGGGAGCCAGAGTTGTTGGGCACAGTAACAGTCTGCTTAGGAAGCCAAGACTGAATTGGAGCCAACTTGTGGAGATCTTCCAATGAAAAGGATCACAGACAATTTCAAATTTGTTAAATAACATGGCACAATTAAGAAAGTTACAAAGAAGTGAAGAAAATAAAGAGGAAATTGTTAGATTAAGATCAGTCTCGTGTGACATAGTGTGCTTGAATCTTTTGAACTACCTCAGTGATGACAGAAGTCTTTCCCCAGGTACTTAATAGTCTTGTCTTGACTTTCAGATTTGCCATAGCAAATATAATAGGATCAAGAAAAGAAAATCAGACTCTCATTCACATTTGTTGTAATGGAAGCTTAATGGATCCTAAAACACTGAATTCTACTATTTTTTATCTGATAATAGATTTGTTAATCCATAGTGCCCTAAAACCCAGGGAGGAGGTTGCAGGGATGGCTTTAAATCACCCTTTTGGAAGCACTTGGAATATTTTACTACTTTTCTGCCTTATATATGTATTTATGGCTACTAAAATAAATATCCAAATATAAAGACATAGCAAACTTGGTATATAGTGAAGATGCATTTTGGGTTGTAAATCTAGATGATAATACAAACGGTAAATTTTGTATAATTGGTAAAGTCCTTATTTAAACAATACACATATATTATTCTTATGTATATCCAGGCTTTTCCCTTTCTCTATGTTCCCCATCTCTATGTTCTGTCTGAGAGCTTGCTTATTATGTAATGGAAACTTGTTGAAAGCATACAAAGCTTTTGATGACAGATTTATTCAGTCCTTAATTTCAAACCATCCAAGTTGCCACTTTTAGCTCTAGCTTCCATACAGCATGAGATTTAATTAGCCACTCCACAAACTTTCCTCCTCCGCTCACCTTGCTCTCTTTTCCCACAGATGAAAGAGATGTTATGTATCACATTCCAGAAAATTCTTTGTGGTTGGGAAGCAGGCACAAGGCATTTCAAAGTCATTCTGCAAATTAAAAAGAAAAAAAAGCTATTTAGGAACTGCCAAGTAACAGGAACAGGCAGCCACTCTAAGCCAAATGCCCCCCGAAGTGTCTTACGGAAACATTCATTTAGAGAACTTTTTTGCTCCTTTGACGTTTTAAGTCCTTTGTTTCCCCTTCTGCTGTTCTGGACTTTTTCTCTCTGTAGATTAGATTTCCTTTAGGGTCTGTTGCTGGCATGCAGCAACAGTGTTGAGATAGGAGAAAAGCATGTGGACATAAAAGGTGCTATTCCCTCAGCCTCAGCAAGGTTGCCCTCTCAGCAGGTAATGGCAGTAGTGGGATTAAACCAGTGTAACAACTGGAGCACGCGATACATGTGATACACAAGCCCAATCTTATTGCAGAGCAAACCATTTCTGGAGGTTTTGGCATCTGATCTGAAGCAACTGGATTCATAAAGGCAAGGGTAAAGCATATCTCTAAATTATAATCAGTTCTTCGTAGCTAGATACTGGTTTATAAATATTAATTAATTTTTGTGAACTAAAGAACCAACTATTGTAGCATAGAAAGCACTGCAGAAAGCAGCATACTTATTTATTTACTAGTTATTTATTTATTTATTTATTTATTATTATTTATTATTTTTTATAAATAACAAGACTAATTATTATTATTATATTTTAATTTATATGCCGGCCTTCTCCCGAAGGACTCAGGGCGGCTCACAAAAATTAAAAATGCAAACAGATTAATATAAGGTTAAAATTAAACAATTTAAAACC
>JANHFM010005541.1:43974-54031 GCA_032468115.1 Grayia smithii | reverse complement strand
GAAGCTTCTTCAGCTCTGACTAGATGGTGGGGAAATTTCCCACCATCCAGTCTCCACCATCCAGTCAGAGCTGAAGAAGCTTCTTGGATGACAAGTGAAACGTCTTCAAAGAAAAACAAGAATGTCCACTTACCTCTTGAAAAAAAGCACCTTTGGGACAACCATGACCTGGATGACTTGAGAATCTACAGAGACCGAAGTACAGCCACACTTACACCAAGCTGTGGCATTCATTGGACTGAACTCCTATATCAGAACCAGGGGTATTTCTCTAGGCAGGGTCCCTATCCTTTACATGGATTTTTCTTTGTTATCTGCTAAAGATCTGCATTCTAATAGCCCCGAAGAAATCTTTATATACAGATTCTAAAGCTTTAACCATCCTCAAATGCGGACTGGAATGAATTGGAAATGATTTATAGAAGCTCAGCTGACTGGTGTTCTGAACTGAATTGTGCATCGCCCATTCAGAAGCATTTTTAAGTATAATTGCAGCTTTAATACCTTGGTGAAAGATTTAGTTTACAAAAATATATATTTGAAATGAATCCCTACGATTGCCTGCAAATTTTCTTTCGGGTTGTCTTTTTTTTTGCTAAGCATGGGCCTACGGTCCTATTTTGAACTTTCATTTCTTTAATTTATTGAGGTCTCTTTTAAAATTGTCCTACTTTGTAGCACGTGTCAAAACTAACATCTCTAACTGAGAAGTGACCAACTATGTTTTTGCCTTCAACTGAACTTCATGGCATTAGATGTAGCTTGGACAGTAATAGTTCCCTTTCTAAATTAGGAAGTAAGATTAGATCGGGGAAAGCCAATGGGAAACTGACCCCGGGCTTAATCCCCATTTAAGCCCCATAACATACAATTGTTTTGAGCTGAATCTGATCAGGAAAAAAAGGTATATTTTACTATCTGCTGTCCTTTTCTTTAATAGCGTTTGATGAATTAATTTCCATGGGTGATGTTTCCTGCTATGTTGAAGACCCTGGGTTTGGTTACAAAGATTTTGCAAGACGGGGAGAAGATCATCTTCCAACATTTCGAGCCCAGGTAAGTCTTTCATGATATGTGTAAGTTATCATATTTTTCAGAGTATAAGACACTCCAGACTATAAGATGCACCTACCTTTTTTGGGGAGGAAAAAAAAAATCTGTCTCTGCCTCCCAGTAATTTGCCTCCTTGCAGCAAACAGCCTGTTTCAGTTTCAGTTTCAGCACAGCCTGATTAGCACAAGAAAAAAAAATCTGCCCTTGCCTCCCAAGCAATTAGCCTCCTTGCAGCAAACAGTAAACAGCCTGTTTCCGTTTCAGCTTCAGCATAGCCTGATTAGCACAAGCAGATGATTGTTGGTTGGATCGGCCTCCCAAGGATCAGTTGTTTCAGGCTGCAGGGATTGCCATAGCCTATTGCCACCTCCGTTTTCAGCCTCCGCACATCCCATTTTCCGCCCGTTCTGGGTGATGAGGATCGGAATGGGCAATAGGCAATGGCAATCCCTGCAGCTTGAAACAGCTGATGGTCGGGATCCAACCGACAATCAGCTGCTTGTGCTAATCAGGCTGTGCTAAAGCTGAAACTGAAACGGGCTGTTTGCTGTTTGCTGTAAGGAGGCAAACTGCTAGGAGGCAGAGGCCAAAGGGTGGGGGCGGCGGGTTTGCAGGACTACATTCAGTGTATAAGATGCACCCAAATTTTCACCCTTTTTTTTAGAAGGGAAAAAAGTGTGTCTTATACTCCGAAAAATACGGTACATTTTACAGATGGGACCTTGAGTTCAAGAACCAACTAAGATGCCTATCAAGACATTAGGGAAGACAGGTACAAGTACAGAAAAAAAGAGTAAAGAACTGCAAATGTCAGTTTAAAAAAAGTTTTATTTGCCCCAAATGAAAATTCTTATACTGACATTGGGAATTAAGCTTATATTATAGGAATTATAGCTTTAAAGGCTATAACCAGCACCTTGAATTACACCTGAGAAGAAACTGGAAGCCAATGCACCTCACACAGGAGTGGTGAAACTCCTAAAATTGCACACACTACCACGTTCTGGACCAGTTATAGTTTTTGGAAGATCTTTCAGGGCAGCCTGCACAGAGTACATTACAGTAATCAGTAAATAATGGCTGATGTCATAACTAACAATAAGCATTTTTGATTGGGGCTTAGAGTTTGTGTGAATCCAGGTACTGTGGTTTAGCATAATGTGGAAAGAGCCTATAGTTATTCAGCTAATTATATATTATTTTTAATTGGCATTTTTTTTTTGCTGAATCCAATTAATGGCTGTTATGAATTCAGTTTATCTATGCCTCAGACAAAACAGAGGTGACTGCACTGAATAGCAGCCATTGTCCCAAACTTTAGGAGAGTTTTCCTATTAGCCTTATTGCCTGAACTACTAAGCACTGAAACTTTTCTATCCAAATATGTCTTCTGGCTGTAGAAATAGTATTTTTAATTCCTAATAGTTTTAGTTTGGTAAATGAAAAACATGCAATTGTATATGTTTTCTGCTTTTTTTTTTCAGGGGATGGTTGTTTATCATGTTCAAAACCCAACATTGCAGAACTTGGAAAATACGTTATGATTAAATGCAAGAATAATGAACCCATTGATTTTATAGCAATGAGATTTTGCCCCCTCAAGGGAGACCACTGTATTTCCAAAGGTGTCATCACAAAACAGAACAGAACCTTGACTGATCGTGAAACAACATTGGAATTTCACAACAGTGCAGCGTTTCTGAGCTGGAACCCAATAAAGATATCACATGAAGGAACCTATACATTAAATTATATAGCTAGAAACTGTATGGATATACTGAGTATATCTCTAGAGGTGTTTGGTAAGTCTGAGCCTATGATCAATGAACCTCAAGAAGTTAGATTTGAATTTGTGTTGGTCAAAATCAGTTGCTATAGCAACTGCCATTCATAAAATTTCAGTATTAATACTGGTTTTCACCATAAACATCTGCACAGGGAGCAGTGCTGGAGCCAATGACTAAATGCTGATTCTGACATAAACTCCACCCTTCATATACTTGTGTGCTACCTTGCAATTCAAGCATAAAAGGTGGGGTTTGCATGCTGACATTATGTAGATCTTCACTTGGGAAGGAAGAAGAATGAATGAGCCATTAAAAGGGAACTTGGAGAAAAGATTATACAGTCCTAAGAAAGATGGAAGGGTGAGAAAGAAATTCAAAACAATCCTGCCTTGATTTTGCTTAGTGTTGCAGAAAGAAATTTGGAGGGGACAAAGTCAAGAAACAAGTGTGGCAAAGGTTCTGGGCAGGGGTGAAATCCAGCAGGTTCTGGAGAACCGGTAGCGAAAATTTTGAGCAGTTTGGAGAACTGGGAAATATCACCTCTGGCTGGCCCCAGGGTGGGGTGGGAATGGAGATTTTGCAATATCCTTCCTCTGGAGTGGGGTGGGAATGGAAATTTCCCCTGGAGGGGGGTAAGAATGAAGATTTTGCAGTATCTTTCCCCTGCCACGCCCACCAAGCCATGCCCACAGAACCGGTAGTAACAAAATTTAGATTTCACCCCTGCTCTGATGAGGAAGCAGAATGCAGATGCAGAGCCAAAGGCCTTCTGTCCCTCCCCAGGTGGAGAGGCAGCTGTATTCGGGGCCTGAGCTGAGTGAGGGGGAGGAACAGATGGGGCCTATCCAATCTGTTCCTATGCATAGAGAGGAGAGCAATAGGAGGCAATAAGCTGGCTCTCAGGGAAAAGAAGTTGTAGAAACTAGCCAACCCCACCCTGGCTAGGAAATAAATAATAGGGGTTTGGGAGTAGCAGGTTCATTTTCCATTCATTTTCCCATGTACATCAATCAAGTCAGATTCTTTTGTCAGAACTAGGTTTGTTGGGACTAATTGCTCTATGTTTGAGGTGAGAGTCTCCCTGCTGGGAAATAATAGGTAATGAATTTGCCTCAGCCAGTGTGAACAGGGACTGTTTGTGCTTGGCCTATTGAAGGACTTTGGAGGACTTTTTATCTTGAGTTCTCATGTGAACAGAGACTATTTGTCCCTGTTTCAGAAGGGGAAAAGACTTTCATTTGTGAGTAATTATTTTTGGTTTGGTCTATCTAATGCGAATAAGGACTGTTCCTATCCCGTTTTAAAAAGGGGGTTGTTTTACTCATGAGTAAGTGGTTTCTCATTGCTTGCGAAGGCTGGATCAGAACAACTAGTATTCTTGCCAATTTCATCTTGTCCATGTGTAGATAGGAGTAAGTCCTATTTTGCTCACTTGGACTTTCTCAAGTAAGTAGGCACACTATTCCAGGAGCTTAATCAAACAATTGTGGGCAAATATTGTTATATTAAGTTGTCTTGGGACTCCACACAGATTTGCCTGCCCAATTTCTTTTATTTTTTCTTCTCTTTTCTATTTTGTAGAAATTAGATCTATTACTTTTTGCTTCTGTTTAAAACAATACACCAAGGATCAGTTTAAATGACACATCAGTTCTAAACCATCAGGGATTACACAATTAGCATGATGGAAGCAAACAAGAGATACTCTGTTTTTGTAATAGGCAGGGAAGAAGACTGAGCATGGAAATATATTAAAAAAATCAATTGTACAAACTGCTTCCTACAATGTGCTTTGTTTGTTTTTGTGTTAAATCACAGTTTCTTATTATTTTGTCTGCCAGTCAGATGACGGATTTGTAATGAGTTAATCTGATCGTCCACAGCTGTTTATTGTTTACAATGGGAGAAAAATTAGCATGGGTTCCAAATAGCAGTGAAATGGATTTAAATAACTTATTGTCAACTTTTTAATTGTTCTTGAAGTGCTTGAAGTATTATAGTTACCAAGACAGTTACTATACATAAATATATACTTATTGTGCTAGTATTAGCAAGTTTATTTATCAGTAAATAAAGGCAAAAGTTTATTTGCAAATCTGTCACTAGATATTGGTAGAATAAAAATTATTTTTCCCTTCACAGAGGAATCACTCTTTTGCTACCAATAAAGATACAAACTTCATCCATATTCCATTTGTGGCCACAAATGTCACCTGCATAGTGCAAGTAGCTGCTGTCACTAATGGTGGAGTTGGGCCTTTCAGCGACCCTGTAGCAGTATTGGTTCCAAGCAATGGTAAGTCAGATTAGTACAGTGATATGAGTTAACTTTGAGAACAAAAGTAGTGCAAAATAAAGTTATTGAAATTCTAATCATGTAGTCCAGTGTAATAATAGAACACTAGCTTTTTATATGAAAAGCTCCAAATTGAGTATAAATTGAAATTCTCAGTATCTATGCTGCTATAGTCAGTGATCTGTTTTACAGGAAGATTCCAAGAAAACACATTAGAAAAGCCATATAGATTAGGTCCAGGAAATGAGAAACTGCTTTGAAATTGCCTTGAATTTTATGGAGGAAAAGTGTCCTCAGCATATGTGTGTGTGTGTGTGTGTGTGTGTGTGTGTGTGTGTGTGTGTAATGCATACCACACACATGGATATTTTAAAGTCAATCTTGATTCCTGGCAAAACCTGGACCAGTCCTTGTAGTTTTCTTGGCAAGATTGTAGAAGTGGCTTGTCATTGTCATTTTCCTAGGGCAGAGAGGGAATAACTGGCCCAAGTTTACACAGTTGGCTTCATGGATAAGGTTGCACTAGAACTCACAATGTCCTATTTTGTAGCTTGGTGCCACTGTTTCCTTTTGTGGTTTCCTGGATATTTTGGTGATGAAATTTTGGAATTTGGAATCCTCAGGTTAGAACAGAGATGCCAAATATTGAGGTTAGGGCCTGTAGCTGATGTTAAACCACAGACTGAAGGTCCAGTTCTTCCAATTGGGATTACTGTAATAATGACTGATAATAGCCCCTTAAGTTGGAATAGTGTCAAATAACAAAACTAATAACTTGTGAGTAACTATCAGAGTTTCTGTGAATTTTGGGCTATGAGTATACCAAATATACACTTCTTCAAAAAATTTAAAATGTTGAATTTCAAGCAGCAGTGAATACTTTGTCACCCATAGATTTGAGTGACAAAGGTTTTTCGGAAACAGTCAAATTCCCAACCTCACCACCAATATTCTCCAAACTAATGAAAGCTTTTTTTCTGGGCAAGGCATAACATTTTCCCTTCAACATTACTACAGAGAAGATGTTCTAAATTTTATTTGAGACATATGTTTTCCCATGTGGAACTAGAGCTGTCCAATCCATGTTATTTTATTCTACTATTAGACAATCAGTAAATCCTTGGGTTGTTGTTTCAGAGATACATCCTTATCGGATTCTTTAGTGCCTTCAACAATGCATTTGAAAAGTTGGGATACATGTTTTATGTTTTATAAACGTTTTATAAAATTTACCAAATTTCAATTCCATAGAGTCATGGGTCCCAATTTTTTAATTAATTATGTGCGTTAAGTACCTTAGTTCAAAACATGTTGCACTAAGATGCACTGTTTTGTCCAGTTAAAAGTTACAGGAATAACAGTTTTGGATCTATAGGAATTTTTGTAATATCTGTATTTTACTTTTTTTTACATTAGTATCCTGGGCAAACTGACAATACTCATATATTCAACCTTTTTTCAGATAACAAATCATTTTTAATTCAGACCATAGCAAAATATTGTGCAGCAGCTATGAAAATCAGACATCAGTCCCACAGTTACAACATACGTTTCATATCAACTATCACATTTGTCTTCAGTCCTCTCCTTTTCATTTAGTTATACCTTTTATTTTTAACTTTTTGGTTATAATAAAGATCCCTTCCTTCCATGAATTTGCAAATAATGCCTCCCCCCCAACTATAACAAGATGGCAGTCCCTTTTCTCTGTAACTTGTCTTATTCTTATAGGTTTGATATCTGTTGCACCTTCTACAACACTAGAATCTAGAAATACAGATTTACTTACAATAGTCCTTGGAGTTATATGTGGAGTTGTCGTCATTGGGCTAATCCTGTACATATCTGTGATTATCAGAAAAAAAATTACAGAGATCAAATTTGGGTAAGTGCTTTAGGCAAGGTTAGTAAACTCAGTCCTTGATATATGGTTTCTAAATTGTAATTCAGATATCAATCTGCAGTTCTTTGATGGGTGATAGGGCACTTGTGGCGAACACTTCCCCAGATAGCTGATATTCATGTCCATCTTCCATGGTCAAATGGACTTCATGTAGAGTTGCATTTTCTAACCAAAGAATCATGATAATTAAAATTTAATACATTTTGAGAATAAGATTAGAAGTAGCTGATACTCAGTGTTTGCAATTTCCTACGGCAAAAGCTATGGCTTAACTTTATACTAACCAGGATATTTGAATAAAGGACAGTGTAGTTAATTATTATCTTAACTTTGATTTAAAATTCAGGCTTGGCCCAAGACTAATTATTGAGCTGCAGTCCAATGTAAATTCTATTTTGATATAGTGGAACTTCTTCTGTGTAATCACATTCAGTGCTATGAGTAATTACCTAAGTGTGTCATGCTAGTGTATTGGAAATAACAATGACACAACTAATCAAGATGAATAACTCAAAAGATTGGTCTTTTGAAACCAAAGTTCTTTGAAAGTTAAGTGTGGTTAAAAAAATCAGATTTATATGGCAGCATGACAGCAGCATGTCTGTTCAAATGTATATTTCAGATTACTACACTAACAGCTGCAGGTTGTGAGCACTGTTTTACTTTTCATTTACTAAAATCACTAAGATTGGAATAAGATGAATGATGCTTTAATGATACTTGAAAAAGTAGTAAGAGAAAATACAGGATGGGAATTCATATAATCAGCAAGTTTAGATAACAGAGGTCCTGCTGTGCAGAATGTTTGTGAAGCATGATTCATTTGTGCATGGGATTAGAAACAGCTTTGTGCACACTAAGTAACTTAATCTCTCTTTGTTATTTTCACTGCAAAATACTCCATACAATCTCTATAAACTCTTGACCTTTTTATTCAATTTTCTCAAATTATGTCCCCTTCACTAAATTGGCAAGATGTATATGTTTGGTTAGGCATTGTTTGGTCTGGTGGTCTAGATCAGCAGTCACCAACCAGTGGTATGTGGACCACTGGTGGTCCATGAGAAAATTTTGGTGGTCCGCAGTGTACCTGGATGGAGGAGCTGCTCCAGGATGACCAATGGGCCAGTCCTGTAGAGCTCTGGAATATGCCAGGCAGTTCATGGTGGGGCTGGAAATCTCCACCAGAGGGTGGTACGTGCAATGTGAACTTTGCAGGTGGTGCAACGTGCAAGGAGTAGCGCAGCTCTCGCCAGCCAGAATGAGGTAACGGTGCTGCTGTGGCAAGGGTGGGCGATGGCACAGGCAGGCCGAAGCAACGGGTAGCAGCAACCCACGGCTCTTTCATCCCCCCTGCAGTGGCTCCCTGTCAGCTGAACCCACCAGTGGCTGGCTCTGCCTCCCACCCTCCCCTCCTAATCACTTCTGGCCTGACCTGAGAAGGTAAGGGCGGAGGATGGAAACTTGCTCCATATTTCAGAGCGGGAGCGAAGCGCCCCTGTACTTGCTTTATCTATTGCTGAGTTTTGCTGGAACTTCTTCTGGCCCTTTTTGATGCTGTGCGCACCTTGGTCGTTCAGGGAGACGCGCAACTTCCTCTCTGCCCTGAGACAGTGGCCTGGCCGTTTCTTTCTGTTGCTGCTGTTGAGTCCTTAATTGGTGTTCTTAAGACTATTGTTATGTGGGCAAATGAGAAACCTTGGCTGTATGTGTGATGTTGAAGATGAGAAATGCTGCTTCTAAATCAGGCGATGTGACAGCATTTAGTATAGCAAGAGCTGATTTGCAACGTGCTATAAAAACAGCAAAGCAGGCCTGTAGTCAGAAAGTACAGAATTTTTTTCAAGATCCTATGGGTCCTAGGCGCATGTGGCAAGGTATCCAGGTTCTATGTTCCCTCTAAGCTGCGCGGCTGCGCGGCTGCACAGCTGTCACGCAGTTGCCGCGCAGCAGTTTCAAAGCACCGCGCGAAGGCGGCAGCGGCGGCGGAGGAAGAAGCCCGGCGACGCTCCTCGCCACGCGCTCGCGGCCGGGCTTTGGTCCCGCCCCAGCTACCCACTCCGCCCAGTGAAATGTCTTCCTTAGAGGGAACATTGATGGGAATTAAACTTTAACCACAAACAATTACAGAAATATGATTTTATTTCTTCATGATCAGATTGCACAATACCGGAAAGAAAGCTACAACTATAGAAATGCAAAGTTACTTTTAAAATGTTTACAAAAGGCTTACCGTTTCGAAAAACTTTATTAAAATCAAATCCCTGGTTTGCTAAAAAATCTATACTTGAGCTCTGAAACAAAAACAGAAAAACAGATTTATAGATGATTCTACAAATTACTTCAATCTAATGAAATTAATTTTCACTGCTAAAAATGCCAATTCATGGTGGGTTATATATATTTTATTCATTTGACAAAGCAAAACAATTACAATCTCCCAGATACAATTCAAATTGCTGGCCCTGACAAGGCACAAGGAAGCTTCCAGGCAATTTATATTTTCTCCACCATCAGGCTAGAAATACTGAATGCAAAGAAAAAAAATACTTTCCTCTGCAACCATTTCACATTGATGAAACTTTTTCTCAAATTGACAAGATCCTTCTGACTTTAACAAAAAAATTCTTTTTAATAATTTATAATCTAAATAAAATATGCAATTTGCAGCACTGCATTTGTGTTAGTGGAAGATTTTGCTTTGGATTCTCTGTTATTTTGGAATCAGAGCGGGAAAATACATATATACCTGACAGACAAACTTGACATCTGGTGATGTTCTGTTCAAAGGTTTGGGGAAAATATAGAAGTTAAATGATTTCATAATATACCTAAAAGAAAACAGTTAAAAATCAGTTTACGAGTTATGCATGCCAGCACACTTAATTTTAAAAACCAAGAAAAGGACATACTTAGATTCTGTGTGATCATACTTAAAAGTGCATAGGCCAAACTGGAACAGCAAGAAATCCATGGAATGCTGGGTAGAAAAAGAAATGAACAGAAAGAAAGAAAGAA
>JANHFM010005541.1:21817-31941 GCA_032468115.1 Grayia smithii | reverse complement strand
ATCTTGCAAGGTCAGTACCCGGCGTATAAGACGACCCCCCACTTTTCTGAAGATTTTAATGGGTTAAAAAGTCGTCTCATGCGCCGGAATATACGGTAATAAAACCACAAGAGTCGGGGAAATGGTGCAAATGGTGCAAATCTCAATCTGATACACACAAACACACAAAGTGTTTCCTTTTTGTTTAACTCCAATGGACAAGACCTTCATTGTCTGAAAGAAGCCTTCGTATTTCTTGCCCTAAAATGTTCCATGAAGTAATGTTACATAGAATAAGGTAGAAACTAGTAGAAGTCCATCTTTATTATGAACTTTTTCATAATACCTGTCAACAAGAAAAATAGCATCTCACGCAATATGTATATGCATATGAAATCAGTTGCCAGCAGCAACTCTGATTCTGTAATTCCCCTAGCTCTATGGTGGGGTAAAAACATGTAATATGCTGCTTGTGTGAGTTAATACAGATATTACTTTGTGCCCTAGGGGGATAAAACAATTCCAGCAACCCTATTGTGAGAGTACGAGAATTTCCCCTCTTTATTTGATCAATGAAAGACTAAAATTGTCTTTTCTGATTGATTCTTCAGTTCCATCTCCAGATGACAAAATGGCTGTACTGTATTGCTCTTGAACAACTCTGTTTATCTGGAGACTGTACAGTATAGTTTTTAATTGTTTTAAAATTTTGTTTTATTTGTGTGCTTGAGTTATTTTGGTGGGATTTGAGTAATGTTTATGTTTTAATTGTAAGCTGCCCAGGGTTACAAAAGTGAGATGGGGGGGGGGGCTATATTGATTGATTGACTGATTGATTAAAAAAAATAATAATGAAATAATAAAATAAAATAAAATAACAGAGATCTCGCTCAATTTCAGAAGTAATAATTGGTTAAAGAAAAAAAAAAGAACATCCAAAGCAGAAAAGACTTATATTTTAGGGATTAAAGCAAAGGATAAATACTAATAGAGTAGCTATTGTGTGAATTTTCTAGCACAGGTATAGTTCTAGGACAAGGGAGATGTAGGATTTGTGATGCTTTTGCATACCCTCAGGCATAAGTCTAACCCAAGTTCTTATGTGGAACACATTCAGATGAACACAAGTCCATTTCCACTTCAGATTGACATGATGGAAGTCTGAGATTAACTACCCTTTCATCTTTTGTATATTTAGTAGGAAAGGCAGAGAGAAACCCAGAGAGATAGCCTTACATAAAACAGAAAAGCTGGATAGTGAAAAGTTGTTTGCAATTCAGAAGATTCTGAACCAGGAAGACTTCTCTCAAGTTGTTTTCTGATTTTCTGAGCACTTAAGGGACTGAAAGCTGTGCTGCAACTTCAGACACCGAAATATCCCAGCAGCGGACCCTCTTTCTTCTTAGCCATGTTAATTGCCTTTTTTTCCAGAGGCATATGAAGAGTTCTTTTTTTTTTTTTTTTAGAAAAATAATGCTGCATCACAATTTGCCATGCAGACAAATGTGGGCTAATTTATTTAGTATATTTTTATTCTATTTTTATCTATCTATCTATCTATCTATCTATCTATCTATCTATCTATCTTTATCTATCTTTATAAGTAACTCAAGACAGGGAGCATACATAATTACTCCTTGATCTTCCTATTTTCCCCACAACAACCACGCTGTGAAGTGAGCAGGGCTGAGAGAGAATGACTGACCCAAAGTCACCCAGCCAGCTTTCATGCCTGAACAGGAGTAGAACTCACAATCTCCGAGTTTCTAGGCAGCACCTTCACCGCTACATCAAATTGGCTCTCTCTATTTCTCCTAAATCCGGTTACACCTGGTCTCTGAAAGCTTTAGGTAGCGCATACATATGCATATGCATATGCATACGCATACACATATAAATCTTCTGTACTACAGATATGCTAAACGGTTACAGATGTGCTTTGACAAAGGATCACAATAATGTTAAATGATCTTACTTATGAACCTTTTGAATAGCTTCTTGAAGAGTAACAATTAACCAGAAGCAAAAATTTCATTCCACTAAAAATGAAACTAAGCAAAGCAAAACAAGCATTTTACTGGTTAGATTTTTGTTTCTCATGAGACAATGGAAAGCACTTTTCAAAAGTGTGCTGACCTGACTGAAAAAAACAACAACCCCAAGCTCACAGAGAAATCTGCTTTTCTTTAGAAAGTTGTGGACAGAAATTCCAACATTAGAAAAATGGAGGGTGCTCTCAGAAAAAGCCCTGACCCAGCTGGCATAATTCGTGCATTTTTCTGGGCTGACCTGAGCTGTTTGGCATGATTACACTCCACCTGGCTCCTGCTATTGCTCCAAATCCCCCTTTCTTTAATGAACTATACATTCCCTTACTAATCTTGCAAAAGTAGGGGGGGAAAGTTATATAAACACCTACCTATTGAGGGCTTCTGGGATGTGTATTTTATGAAACATTAACTTGCCCATTCAAAAGAAGTGCTGGTCTCTGAATCATTCTGACACAGCAGGAAAAAATATATAACTTCATTCTGTGGCCTCCCTCTTTTTTAATTTTTAAATCCTTTCTGACATTTTTGGATCTTTTCTTTTCGTTTGGCTCCCAAAGTGGAAGAAATATGCCAGGCCATGGTAGCAATAGAACAAGCCTACTGTCCATTGCACTTAGAAAATAATTCATCCTCAGAAATATTGCATTTGTGGGATTTTGTTTAGGTTATATCTGGGCAGGCTTGGTGAAAGGTACAAATATTTGGAATCCCAAAGGTGTTTTTTCCAAAGGCAACTGGACTTCCTTTGTTTTTTTCCTTGAAGACATTTCACTTCTCATCAAAGAAGCTTCTTTGGTTCTGACTGAATGGTGGAGAATGAAAGGATTTATATTCCTTACAGTCATCTAGTCATTAGCACACACTGTGCTAACAGGAGAACTGAAGAAGCTTCTTGGATGAGAAGTAAAACGTCTTCAAAGAAAAACAAAGAAAGTCCAGTTGCCTTTTGAAAAAAAAACACCCTTGGGACAACCATGACCAGGATGACTGAGAATCTCCATAGACAAATATTTGGAATGTTATTTTAGCATGGATTAGTCATCCAGAGATATCAACATCTGAATTCATTCAACTTTGAATGTTAGCACCTTAAAATTATACAGGTTATACATGAAATTAATAAAGAAAAGGAAAAAGATACCCTCTAGAGCAGTGGTCATCAACCGGTGGTACACAGCCACTGGTGGTCTGTGAGAAAATTTTGGTGGTCCGCAGAAAAATTCATTGCACTTTTTATATTGCACTAAATACTATTTATCTTTTTAAAAAATTCATATTAGTGGTCCGTGGGATTTAAAATTATGAATTTAGAGGTCCCTGAGGTCTGAAAGATTGGCGCCCCTTGCTCTAGAGCACGGGTGTCAAACTCGTGGTGTCACGTTGCCATCACATGTTTTGTGACCTTTTTCCACTTTGTGGAGCTGGGGTGGACGTGACCTATGTGTGATGCATCCAGCCTGTGGGCCGTCAGTTTGACATCCCTGTTCTAAAGAGAAGTTGTAGAAGCCTGCTTATACATGATGGCAAAAGATGTTCATGGGCATATTATAAGTGCCGACTGGAAACTTTTGTCAAGGTTTATGAAGCTCCTCTAGAATAATGCTTCTGCACAATAAGGGCAAAAAGTCATAATGGCAAATGTTGAATGCCATTTGCTGAAATCCTATGGGATGACTTTGTGGCCTTTTTCTGCCTGAGGGTGTCAATCTCTCACCTCTGCAGTCTCCCTTTTTAATTTTTCTTTATTAATATCAAAACGGCTGGGAAACAGGTGAGCAAAGGGACACTGAGTGCATTTTAACTCAGTTGACTTGATGAACTTTTGAGGGTCTCAAGCAGTTGCCTACATTAGGCCATTGCTGACAGTAGGTGCACCTGCCCTATTTTGCTTTCATTTTGAACAGCTCTGTCAGCAGTCCATTTTTTGAGAATTCTTTTCTGATTCACGAGCTACACGAATTTTCACTGATGCCGATAAGAAATTGTTATTAATTTATTCTAGAGCAGGGGTGTCAAACTCAGTTTCACTGAGGGCTGCATCAGGGCTGTGATTGACCTCGGGGGTGGGGCTGAATGTGTGTGGCCAACTGGGTGGGCATCAGGGGTGGGTTCTACCCACCTTCGCTACCGGTTCTCTTTGTGCATGCGCGTGCACGTGCATGCGCAAAATTTGTGCGCGCGCGATCGCTTCGCTCACACGTGCACGTAAACCGCGCTACCGCGCATGCGCAGGAACTTTATTTTAGGAAAAATCGCCCAAAAAGCGCTCTGCGCATGCGCAGAGAGCTAATTTTGGCAATTTTTTTAAAAAAAGGTGAGTTGGGGCGCGCGGATGGGCCCGGGTCCGGGGCGCTGCGAACCGGTTCGGTGACATCACAGTGTCACCGCTACCTACTCGCGTGAACCGGACCGAACCGGGGGCAACCCACCACTGGTGGGCATGGTCAGCTTGACGCCACTCCCCAAACTGCTGGCATGTTTCCTCTTTGCACTGGGTAGACCAGGCCGAAGCCATGCTGGCCCTCTTTGCATTGGGTTGACCTGGCCGAAGCCATGCTGGCCTGATGTTTCGTCTTTGCATTAGGTAGACTGGGCTGAAGTGACACAGGTCGGCCCCTTACATTTTCCAGAATGGCTCCATGGGCTGGATCCAACCACATACTGTGTTTGACACCCTTTTCTAGAACCTTCCTTCATTCATTTTTGGCATAGAGATATAAGATAGCTGCTCCTAAATGGTACCTTGCCAATTTCAGTGGATTTACACTATGGAAGACAAATAATATATGTATGCTTTTCTCTGACAAAAATAAAAAGAAGCCTCCATCTTCACTCCCCCCAATAGAAAGAGGGACTTTTCATAATTATATAGGCTGCTTACTATCAAAAATCTACAGATACTATTATGAGTTTACGTTATGATTAATGTAGCAAGCTATGGCACAATTTAAGCTTGCATGATGAAAAAATAACTAGGTCAGACCTACTCCCACTTGGCTGGGAGACCACAAGGAAGAATCTGTATGCTATATACTGGAAAGTGAAAAAAGACATCAAGAAAAAAAGAAACAGCAAATCACTGTTGCAAAAAAATGACTTCAACGTGGACATGAAGTCTAAATGAGCAAAACTTAACTCAAAGTTAATGTTCCTGCACTTATACACTTTCAGAGTGTGTTATTTGCAGCTAACAACATTGAAAACAATAACCACAACAACCTCTGACAAGACAGGGCAAGAAAGGGTAGAAAGCAAAGTCAGTTGATGAAACATGCTGCAAAGATTAATCATTCTTTAGACCTAAATACATATATATCTTTCTCAAGTGGCAATGTTCCAAGAAGTGAGAGCGAGCAAAAAGCATATTGGATTTTATTTCATTTCACTAAATATCAATTGCCTAGTCACATATTTGAACATTCCCCTCCCCCTTCCTTGTTTTTTATTCC
Organism: Grayia smithii; assembly: GCA_032468115.1. NCBI lineage: Eukaryota > Metazoa > Chordata > Lepidosauria > Squamata > Grayiidae > Grayia > Grayia smithii. Next base: position 26,462 of record JANHFM010005541.1, on the reverse strand, counting down.
CCTCCCAAAATCTTTTGTTTTCAGATGAAATGTTCATGTCTGCTAAGTGATCTAATGTTGAAAAACACTCAGGCACCATTACCTGGCCTCTTTTTTACCTGGGGATTTTGTGGCGATGGCAAGGCAAGCTTGTCGGTGCCCCATTTCCTTCCTAAGCCATGAATGGCAGCACTTATACAAAGCTTACAAACAATTAGGGTCAATACATTTACACAACCAGCAGCCTTGAGCAACGAATTGCCTTCTCTGGGTCTTTCCAAGGAGGAAAAGAAGTCATGTTTACAGTAAGTGGGCAGACAAGCCACAATGTACTTTAAACTGGAGCCTGCTGGAATGAGTCCTGCCTCCACCTGAGCAGCCAGCACAGCTGAGAAGGGAGAGCTAGGAGGAAGATTCAAAGTTCGGGCAAGGCAACTCAGGTGGGGGAAGAAGTACACACAAAAAAAGGGGCTTATCTGGCAGGGAGAGGAGCATGTGTGTGCCAGGGCCGGTTTATTTGCAGAGGGGAAAAGGTGAAATTTCTCCTGCAGCTGAACTGCCTCTCTCAGCTTTAGCCTAGTTGGAACAACCCACGGATTAGAAAAGGTGTGTTCTAATGAATGGGAGTGCTGTGCATTCCCTGCCCAGCTGCAATTGTGATTAGGTCCGTTTGTAACCTGTAAGAGGAGAGCACTTCCTCTGTGGAGCCCTGCCTGCTACAGCAAAAGGATTATCAAGCCCCTTTCATAGCACCCCTGGGGATTATTTACAAGGGAGGGCAGCTTTGGACAAACTTTCTTCCCTTCCTATGTAACAGCTGGGATAAGGACAGCATGAGAAAGACATCGTATACAGGTGAGTAGGAACAAAATATTTCCTCGGGAATATTCTCCTCCTTTGCACAGAACGAGAAACTACTTGTTGCAAACTACTGCCTGTCTTCTATTGGCTCAATTCTTTAGACTTGCAAGTGGGTTTCAGGAGAGAGGAGAGGAAGGGCATTGGCAATACAACAACAACAAAAAAAAACCTGAGTGAATTAACCATATGCTAAATTCTCAGATCGAAAGGCAAACATCTGTGTATGTACAGGTATAGTCAGATCAAACATAGCCTTTGGTAGCCGAAAGCTTTGGTATGTAACAAATTGACATTTAAAACGGTAGTTATTTTATCTAGAACCAGCTCTACAAGTGTTGCTACTCAAGGCTCCTGCGGTGCTTGTGCAGATTATTTCATACATTACAGCAGTCGTAGTACTCTATATACTTTCCTGACTCTTGGGTTCTGCAATGCATAGGTTGTATGCATACATTGAAAATGCATCATAGACCTTGATCTTACGCTTCCAGGAGACAGCTGATCTCTGTAACTCTGAGGGGACTAGAAACTTGTCATAAGATTTCATACACATTTACTTACTGGAGGTATTGCAGAGAGTTTAAATAATGTATAATTGAAAAGACTGAGAATGTCAATATCCTGCAGGTATCTCTTTCTTGCTGGATTGCTGATAACAGTGTGAAAATTTGGAAAGTATTTCCAGAGATCCTAGCTTGCATAGAATAACAAATATAGTTGGGGTAAAAACTAGGATTTGGTTGCACTTGTGGCATACTGGCTAAAAAGACACTCTTCCTGTTGTTTGCAGCAAATATTCTACTTGGCATCAGTATGAATAAGGCTGGTCCACTCCTACTCTATATTACTCAAAAGTGTTAGATATACTGTACAAGTAGTCCTCGACTTACGATCACAATTGAGAAATCAAAATTTCTATTGCTAATCAAGACAGTTGTTAAAGAACTTTTGTCCCATTTTATGACCCTTCTTGCCAGAATTGTTAAGTGAATCACTGCATCTGTTAAGTGAGTGATTCACATAATTGTTAAGTGAATCTAGCTTCCCTATTGTCTTTGCTTGTCAGAAGGTCACAACAGGTGATCACATGACCTGGTCATTGCAACCATCATAAATATGAGTCAGTTGCCAAGAATTTTGATCACATGCCCATAGGAATGCTGCAACAGTCATAAGTGTGGAAAATGGTCATAAGTCCCTTTTTTCAGTGCTATTGCACCTTCAAATGAACACTAAATGAATGGTTGTAAGTTGAGGACTACCTCTATTATCAAGTGTTAGATCAAAGGCATACATGAGCAGCAAGTAGACTTATCTGATGACAATCATGGCATAAGGAAAACTGATTTACAATGTAAGAGGGATAAGTGACAACGAGCATGAATTAATGAAATGAAATAAACATAGATATGTTGTTCAGAGAAAGTTCAGCAGTTTGAATCTCACTGGCTCAGAGCTGACTCCATCCTTCCATCCTTCCTAGGTGGGTAAAATGAGGAGCCAGATTGTTGGGGGCAATATACCAGTTAGAGAGGGCTATAAAGCACTGTGAAGCGGCATATAAGTCTACATGTTATTGCTATATATGCAAAACACTATATCTGTGTGTACCCAGGCTGGACAATTGTAAGAATGCTGTAACTTTTCCTCTTCATAAAGGGGATGAGTAGCAATGAGTAAACAAAGGAATGACCTTTTTAAGTGTCCCAGGGAGGATGAGGGAATTCTGTCTGAAAGAATATGAGAGATGGCACTCAGCAAAATCCGGGAATCACAGTGCCAGGTTTTACCAGGCAGGGAGTATGTGGACCAGAGATTTGCTCCTTCACTGAGAATTGTGGGAAAGTTTATTGTGTATTTTGATGATTCAGGAAATGAACAAAAAATCCATTGACTTAAAAGAGATGCCAAGCTTTAACAATATGGACCAGGTTCAAATTAGCCTTATTTGGTCTGGGGATAGGGGAATAGGGGAGAGGAAATTTTAAGAAGTGAAACAGATGCTTTGGAGCCTCAGCAATTTCTGAAGCACCAATTGGACCCCTTAAAATCCCCACCCTCAAAAATAAGCCTAATTTTTGGGCACCAGCTCACTCTTGGGGCGTTCATGAGGGGGTGACTAGATCTCCTGGCAAGCAGCCTGTTTTGAACCTCTGTCTAACCCCTCTCACATGTCCACAGTGCCTATGAGCCTTTATGGAGTGGTTCTGATAGCCAACACCTCTGTGCTTTGGCCGAGCTTCAATCGGTTGTGAGAAAGGGCCTGCCTAGAGCTCTGCCAGATGACTACAGATCATGACTAATTGGATTCTTTTTTCATATCTAATATATCTAACTGTAATAACTCTTCATGTAATTGCTAAAACGGGGCTGATATGTATATTGGAAGTCAACTCTCCATGCTGACCAGAAACATTTTTGTTTCAAATTGAGAGTATCCTAAAACAGTAAAAAAATAAATAAAATTATGCTACAGTATGTGCTTCACAAGCTATTCTCCAAAGCACCTGAGGGTAGGACAAGAAGCAATGGGTGGAAACTAATCAAGGAGAGAAGCAAGTTAGAACTAAGGAGAAATTTCCTGACAGTTAGAACAATTAATCAGTGGAACAATTTTCCTCCAGAAGTTGTGAATGCTCCAGCACTGGAAGTTTTTAAGAAGAGATTGGATAACTTGTTGTCTGAAGTGGTGTAGGGTTTCCTGCCTAAGCGGGGGGTTGGACTAGAAGACCTCCAAGGTCCCTTTCCAGCTCTTCTCTTCTCTTCTCTTCTCTTCTCTTCTATCCTATCCTATCCTATCCTATCCTCACCTATTCACGTAAGGTGATGTTATGCTAGCGAGGAGACTACAATGGTAGTACATAGCAGCTGGGGAGTTTTCAGGGGTGGTAAGTAGAGTTAGCAGGGAGAAATAAAACAAAAGCACTCTTCAAAGACTACAATAATTTTTTTAAAAAATGCTTCTCCAAACTGGGATCCTTCAAAGGCATTGCACTCCTTCCCAAGCCGGCCTGTTTAATGCTTGCTTTTGATATTTTCCAGCACATAAAGCAAATCTTCTTCTTATGCGCCGTGCTTTGTGTTATTCAGATATAAAATTATTGCCTTAAATATGCTGACTAATTATAATTAAGCAGCCATTGCTGATTTGTTTTTCAGGGCCACCCAATTGCAACTCGGCCTTGCGTGCGGAAGAAAAACCTGGCTATTAAAAGGAGGAAGACATGCATTTGCAGAAGTTACGATGCTGTTTCAAGGGCACGACAGCCTCTGTTGTTACAATAAATAAGTCAAGAAAGTCCTCATGCCTAACTAATTAAAAAGAAGGAAATAACTAGCTGCTAAAAGAGTATCTAATCCATAGAGCAGGGATTTCAAATTCAAGGCCCGAGGGCTGGATTTGGCCTACGGGGAGCTTAAATCTAGCCCATGGAGCCACCCTGGAAATAGTGAAGGACCAGCCCATAGTGCTTCTGCCAATGAAAACTGGCTGCGTGTGGCCCTCCCAAACTCTGTTTTCACTGGCAGAGGGTTGCAGGAGGCCGTCACAGCCAAAACGGAGCTTGGGAGTCTGTTTTTGCTGGCCGAGCACTCGGACCATCACAGGGGCCCTTGACATGAATGACGTCAAGCTGGCCAAGCCTACCCTGGTGACGCTCATTCCAGCCCCTCAAGGTCAAACACAATCCTGATGCGGATTGTGCTCAATGAAATCAACTTTGACACCCTTGACATAGAGCAGTGATTCTCAACCTTGGCCACTGGAAGATGTGTGGACTTCAACTCACAGTATTCTGGGAGTTGA
>JANHFM010005541.1:3772-18595 GCA_032468115.1 Grayia smithii | reverse complement strand
AGCCTTCCATCCTTTCGAGGTAGGTAAACTGAGGACCCAGATTGTTGGGGGCAATAAGCTGACTTTGTAATAATACCACTGGGGGGGGGGGAGAAGCCCTACTAAGCAGGCATATACAAGGAATGAAGGCTATGGCTAAGCACATTGGTTTGTGCTTAATAACATTGTAAGCTGCCCTGAGTCTTTGGAGAAGGGTGGGATATAAGTTGCATTAAAAAGAAAAATGCAAGTTGATAAACAGGTACTAATTTGGTGGGAAGTGTTCCGTGCCCCTCAGTATAAAGTCATGCTGGCCACATGACCATGGAAGTGCCTTTGGACAATGCTATCTCCTTCAGCTAAGAAATGGAGATGAGCACCACCTCCTAGAGTTGGATATGACTGGACAAGGGAAACCTTTACCTTTTGTCTAAATAGGAACTCTTTCTTCTGTTTGGTCAGACTCCTCCCACTTTGTCTTCCTTCAGTGGTGTTCCAGGCATCTCTTTTGACACTTCCTTTCCTGAAAATCCTCAGAATTGGTACACAGGGAAAGGCTTCAGCCATCCACTCATTCCAGGTTGCAACCAAGCCCTCAGGTGAACTACCCATCAGGTACTCAGGGAAAACCACAAGCTACCCCTGAAACCTGAAAGGATCCATAGTTGCCTGGAGCAGGCCAATCAGTAGACCCTGTCTCCTTGCAAGGTGGGTCACCCCAGCAAGCCAAAAAGCAATCACAGACTTACAGCAGTAATCCTCCACTTTTGGATCACATTGGAACTGCTGGGGAGGGGTTATTGAAGATGAGCATCAGTGTATATTTTATGTTGATGACTTTGGACAGGTTTATGGTTGTTATGGAGACCATAAACTCCTGAGCATCTAGCGGCAAATTGAAATCCTTGATAACTAAGAATCTTGCGCTCTCTGTAGCCAGTATGGCAATGAAGTCCAGAAATTTCAAACAAGGATCATGCTGTGCATCAGAGATGGTTGTGTGCAATTAGCAATCCCAAAAGCCCAATTTCAAGGTTTTTGCAGATTGATATATGTGCCATAGAGCCTCAACGAATCACAGATGTCGGATTACAAATCACAAATCAAGGATGACAAAACCTCCCCATGACAAACCCAAAATACATCTCCAAGAAGGGAACCCTGAGGTCCACCCAAATCTTGATTGATTTATTCATTATGAAATCATACTATAGATGAAAACAGATTTATTATAGGCAGACCTAGCATTCAAAACCAAGAAGCTATATGTAAATGTTTCAGATTGGCATCACCCTAATTCACACACAATATCCAACTCTGGCACTGGGGGATGGGAAACGAAGAATGTAGTGCACATCTAGAAAGATCTCATTAGCTGACCACCTCAACTTGCCAGTTGCCAGCCTAATCTCAGCAGCCATCAACCTCAGCACATCCAGCCAACAAGAGAAGCCACACCATGTCAAATCATAGGACTCTTCCCCAGAGACCTTCCTGTGGTGATCCAAGCCTTGACCTTCAGCCAGATGTTTTCTAGTAACTAATGCTGCCTCTGGCCTCAGGCTCCAGAACCACCATTGCCAGCTGTAGCTGCCAGAGATTTCATTGCCTCTGGTTCCAAGATCTCTTGTTCCACTCTGTCTTCACTGTTGCTCCCCAGAGTCTGCACAGCTGAGGAGCAATTCCAAGGGCTTCCAGGATGCCAACAAAGGTCACAACCATCACCACTTCCCATCTGCAGCCCCCAATTATGACCACCCGACATGCAAGAAAATAAAAACAAAACATAAACCAAAAACCACAAACAAAATGTGAGCACCTCACAGCAGCATGTTTCCAGATGCCATGGGAGGGGGAGAAGTGTTCATATGAATGACTTTTGCATTATGCAGCTGCCATAAACTTCTGGGAAAAGACAAAACTGCTTAAAAGAGATGAAGATAGGTGCCATGTTCACTCCTTAGTGTACTCCAAAATAGCATTTGGGAACCAAATTCAAAGCACTCTGTATATTTCAGTAAATCCCTGCAGAGGATATCCTGGATATCCGTAGTATGTAGGAATTATAATATGGGAGTCCAAGCTTCATTTTTTTCTGTGCATAATTAGCTTATCACTGCTCTTCTGTTTCTGTACTTCTGTGGCTTTTCTGGGTTGGATTATTCTTGGCCTTTTGGCTAAGATCAAGTGGTTAGGTCTGACTTGTGGCTAAATTTCAGTCAATACCATTCTTAGATCTATATAGTATTACTATTAGTAAGAAGTACCCATGGAGTTTTTGTTCCCATTTGCTACACTTTGCAGTGAAAGTAGAAATTGTAATAATATGCTCATATCCTTCCTTTATTCACCAGTACGTCACATTCAGCTCATATTTTATCCCCTTAGGTATCCCCAGCCAAAATGTCTGTAGTATGGGAGGGGAAGAAGACTAGGAAGTGCTAAAGGTCATCAGATCACATCAGCTTTGCTGCAGGCAAAGCCACAAGTAGAGCAGAGGTGGGGCTATAGGTGCAGATGTACAGAGAAAATAGCAGGGGTGAAATCCAGCAGGTTCTAACAGGTTTTGGAGAACCGGTAGCAGAAATTTTGAGTGGTTCAGAAAACCAGCAAATACCACCTCTGGCTGGCTCCAGAGTGGGGTGGGAATGGAGATTTTGCAATATCCTTCCCCCAGGAGAGGAGGGAATGGAGATTTTGCAATATCCTTCCCCCAGGAGAGGAGGGAATGGAGATTTTGCAGTATCCTTCCTCTGGAGTGGGGTGGGAATGGAGATTTTGCAATATCCTTCCCTTGCCACGCCCACCAAGCCACGCCCACAGAACCAGTAGGGAAACATTTTGGATTTCACCCCTGGGATGTAGCCCTTAGACATTTCTAATAGAATTGGCAGCCTGTTACTCTTTGTATGTATTTGGTATCTGTCCCGCAAATTCTTTATTCAGATAGCCAGACATTTACAGAAAATAACAGTTTGGATAAGGCTGTTACTGAAGACTACATTTTCAATGAAAACAATAAACATCATAAATCTTCATAGGTCTATGCAGGTAGTCCTTGACATACAACAGTTCATTCAGTGACCATGTAAAGTTACAATGGCACTGAAAAAAAAGCAAGTTATGACTATTTTTCACACTTATGACCATTGCAGCATTCCCATGGTCACACGATCAGAATTCAGACACTTGGCAATTGATGGTTACAATGTCCTGGGATCATTTGATTCCCTTTTGCGACCTTCTGACAAGCAAAGTCAATGGGAAAGCCAGATTCACTTAACAACCCACGGTACTAACTTAACAACTGCAGTGATTCACTCAACCATGGCAGCAAGAAAATGCATAAAATGGGGCAAAACACATTTAACAATTGTCCCACTTAGCAAGAGAAATTTTGGGCTTAATTGTGGTTGTAAGTTGAGGACTACCTGTAGTTGGCACTCAATTTCTCTAGGAAAATGTCACCAAATAAATAAACACATGTAATGGTCTCATTCTATTGCAGTTCTAAGGTCAGGAAATGTAGTATATGAGATTATTCAGGAGAAGAACTGAATTCAAGGTATTGTAAAAAATAAAAAACTGCTCCCAGGACATAATGCAAAAGTTCATCTGAGTGAAAGTTTTAATTGTTAGATAGGATGTTAGAAATTAGTTTGGCATCTGAGCCATAAATTATGAAATGCCAGATTTTTGCTCTGCTTTTGATTTATTGTTACTTCACCTTGAAAGTTCAACCCCTCAAGTGTTTTAAAAACAATTGGTCAGCTTTGTGTTTCATTCAATTTCAGCTTGTTCCAGGTGAAAAGTTCTCTACAAACAAGCTCCTATTTGCTTTCAAATAACCCATTTTTTCCCCTTTGAATCATTGGAAAAGAAAACACACAGTAAATGTTTGGTTTCCCTTAATCTGGAAGCAGCAGTAACTGTTCTACTGTGTGAAGAACTTTGTGTTTTTTTTCCCTTTAACATACTAGAAGAAATTCCTGTGGCCTCTTTTTGTACAATTATGTGAACTAGAGCAGCTTGAGTTTACATCATATTAGAAGTCAACTCTTTTCTCCAATCTTTCCATGCATCAGTCTCCTTCCTCCAGTCCTTCCTCACAACTAAAAAGCACCTTCTTTTCCTTTCCATAGAAAACACTGTGCCCTTGTTTTAAGCAACTGCTTTTTTTTTCTTTTTTTTGGTGGTACAGTCACACTGTAATGTTGGTAAACAAAAGTCAGAGTGCACTGTCAGGTTTACCTGCGGACTTTGGGATTATGAAATATAACTAATTCACATAGAACAATTGTCAGACTCATTCATTAGTCACCTCCGATTTTAGTGCTAACAACAACCTTAATTTCAATATCTTTTTGCATTGTTGTGTTGGAAAATCAATCCCTTCTTGAGCCAGACCCTTGTGGTTAGGAGAATTGTATTTCTTATTTCTTCATTGCTTTCCTCTCTCGGTAGAATATTGACTCAATGTTTGGTTATTGACTGATGGCCTGAAACACATTCTCAGGTATATTTTGAATCCTAGGTTCTATTTCCAATAAAATTTCCATTTACATAATCAGCAAGAAAGATGCCAAAAGGGAACACAAATTTTATTTAAAAACGGTATTCATAATTTATAGTCGTTCTTTGGAAGTGCTTTGAATAATGAAGATTTCCACATAATAGACCTGATAATAGCAATAGTACTTAGACTTATATACTGCTTCATAGTGCTTTATAGCATCTCTAAGTGGTTTACAGAGTCAGCATATGGCCCAGTGGTGGGTTGCTCCCGGTTCGGGCCAGTTCGCGTGATCCGGTAGCAGTGATGCTGTGACGTCACCGAACCAGTTCTACGCGACCAGGAGCTGGGCCCACCCGCATGCCCGTACCTACCGTTCGCTGTGCGGAGCACGCAGAGCGCCCTCACGCACATGCGCAGAATATTTTGAGTTTTTTTTCATCAAAAAAAGGTTATGCGCATGCACATACACCTTTAGAACCGGTAGTAAAGGTAAGTAGAACCCACCCCTGATATGGACCCCAACAATCTGGGTCCTCATTTTACTGACCTTGGAAGAATGGAAGGATGAGTCAACCTTTTGCCAGTCAGGACTGAGGGAATTGGACTTCTGGCAATGTGAGCAAAGTTAGCCTGCAGTACTGCACTCTACCACTGCACCATCCGGCTCAGTCTGTAATAGTAGAATTATAAGCAAAAAAGGAATTTAAAGGTCATCAGATCCAATCTCTGCTCATCTAGTAGCAGATAACCATCTAATCTCTGTGTGAAGACCTTCAGCAAAGTAGAACTCATTACTTTATACAGTATATCCGTCTGTTCCTCTGGTGGATAACTTTCAACCAAGAAGTCCTCATGTCTAGCTTCAACCTGTTTTCTTGTAGTCTTACCCCCATTGCCTCTAATCTTGTCCAAGACCATGACCAGACAAGTCCCCTGCAACCCTTAATTTTCTTTTCCCCAAAAGTTATATCTTCCTTTAAATTTCTTTTCTATAAGTTAAAAGTACACATGTCCTTTAACTGTTTCTCATAAGGCTTGGTTTCCAGACATTCATTAATTTGGGAGGCTTCCTCCAAACTTATTCCAACTTATTCTGTCACTGTCCTTTTTGGACTACGCTGCCCAGAACTGGACACAGTATTCCAAGTGAGATGGTGTCCATGGCAGTGTAGAGTAGAAGAATTGCTTCCTGTGATCTGAACTCTATGCATCCCAGAATGGCATTTGCAATATTGGCTGATCTTTAACTTGTGGTTGACAATCCTCCCGCAGATAATTTTACATGTGCTACTGCCAAGCCAATAGAAAAATATAAAATACATCTCTCTGTAGAGAGGAAAAGTCATTTGTAAGCCTTTTAAAGCAGTTGCCCAGAATTGATGGAGAATTTAGTCCTCTATATCCCTTTTACACTTTATAAGCAGTTATAAGTTCTTTATAAGCAGAGCTGAGAAGATACCTTCAAGAAAAGGACTGTTCTCTGTAAAGTAGGGCACACAACTATTCTTTTTCCTGTGAGAGAATAGATTCTCAAAGGACTTGACTACTCTATACAATCCAAATGCATTTGAAGTATGATTTGTTTATTTTTGATATATTTAATGATAGGTCTAGCATGTGTTAATATATAATAGTCTTTATTTAAACACACTGAAGTGTGTCTTTTGTATACATGATTAGAATATAATTGATAGATATTAAAGTAGAGCAATAGATTGAGTAGCAAAAGCAAGGCATGGTTTTTTAGTCAAACCGCATGCGTCCAGGTGCTGGTTTGGCCACACAAGCAGCACAAAAATAGAGAATTGTCCTTTTCTGGTTTCTTTTTTAATTAGTGTATTGCAAATGATTTTTTTTTTTTTTTTGCATTGGAACAAAAATAGACCCATTATTAAATTTCCCTCTTTGGCTTGCTCCAGCCAGAAGAAGCCCTCCATTTGCATTCAAATGATCCAGCACAAACAGGACCCAAATCAGCAGTCTGCAACTCTGGTGCTTAGGAGAGTTGGTCCCGGAACATGAGGCTAATACAAAGGACTTCAATAATAGCATCCAAATCTGGTCAGATCTGGATTAAACAAAATTGTCCTCTGTATTCCACGTCCCCTTTTTATAATCGTACCACAGAGGTAATATTGCCAATTGCATGTATCCTCTAAACCAGGGGTCTCCAACCTTGGCAACTTTAAGACTTGTGGACTTCAACTTTCAGAGTTCCTCAGCCAGAAAAGTCCACAAGTCTTAAAGTTGCCAAGGTTGGAGATCCCTGGTCTAGAACCTATAGGGTATCGCTTATGATATGCCCTGAGGAACAATTTATACTACAGAAAGCCAGAGCAGATTTTCTCCTCAAGAGGGGGCTGCCCTCTTGGCAATAGCCAACAATTCTGGGAACTGAAATCCACATACCAGGAAGTCAACCCAGGGGAAGGATGTATGTGCAGGTGTATATGTGTGTGTACCTTTCAGACAGTCTTAACTCCTGGTGATTACATAGACAGATCTGTGCACTTTCTTGACAACATTTTCAGAAGTGGTATGCCCTTGCTGTCTTTTGATGACAGAGAAAGGAGACTGGCTTAAAGACAGCCAGATGGCTTCAGGCCTTAAGTTGGACTAGAACTGAAGTTTTCTTGCTCATATTCCACCATCTTAACTACAAGACCAAGCTGGCTCTGCCATGTGGTAAAATTAGCTTCAAAGATTGGGGAAAAAAACCTATTGATATATATTATTGTTTTACATTGATGGGAAGTTATTAAATTCTTCTAAAAGTTCCTATTAAAACACATACTTTCCATTTTGATTTATTTTCTTCATAAATTTGACAGCTTTTCTTCATTGAAATCTGTTGCAGAATTTTTAGTTTGATATTCAGTTTAGTAAGTTTTCTGGTGTGCATGCCCAACTTTAGAGCCTTTGACTAACAGGGTGTCATTTCCTTAATTTTAACCTGTTCCTATGATTTCTCCTGTTCGTTTTTTTTTTTTTCTTAATTATGATCCGGGGCCTTTGTGATTCATTGTGACAGGATTTCCTGTACATTCTTACAATGTTTAGAGGAAAAATTACAGAGCTTTATTATCACGATTGCTCAACCCTTGGTCCACAGCTGTAACAGCCAGGACCTGTTTTTCCCACAAAGAGATTACCTTTGTTAAGGATTATTTGAATTAAGAAACACCTACATGCCCCAAAAGGCAAATACAGTATCTATTGTCTACTATGTATAGGTTAGCTTATAATTTTGGTCAAGCAAGAATTGTAAAAATACTGTGATGTTTCCATTTTTCTGGGTATTAGATATTTGACTATGGCGTATGAGAATAGCTTTATGCTGTTGAACAATAAGTATTTGCTTTTTTTATAGGATAGGCAGCAGTGGTGAAATCCAATTTTTTTTACTACTGGTTCTGTAGCTGTGGCTTAGTGGACATGGCTTGGTGGGTGTGGCAGGGGAAGGATACTGCAAAAACTCCATTCCCACCCCACTCTGGGGCCAGCCAGAGGTGGCATTTGCTGGTTCTCCAAACTATTCAAAATTTCCACTACCGATTCTCCAGAACCTGTCAGAACCTGCTGGATTTCACTCCTGATAGGTAATCAGGAGAATGCTGCATGTAAAAGGCCAAAAGAATTTAGCGAAGTTGTCTATTCATCCACTAGTGGTCTACGTATGTACTCAGTGAAGCCAGATCCCAGCATGCTGGTGTTTTCTCACAGCTCTTTATGATTTGGTATTAACCGATTGGTATTGCTACAAATTTAGCTGAATGTTTGATTGTGCTGTAATCAATGCTGGAGCATTTCTTGCCATTTTTCTTTAGAAGCAGTCAAAATCTTTTCAGACTAACAACATTAGTTAATGGAATCAATCCTTGAAGATTAAGGAGCTAATCTGTATTTTGAGCCTACCCCAAATACATGCACAATCTTAAAGTGTTCTTAGTTCACAGTTTTTAGTTTGCATTTTAATTAGGCACTTTCATCTCAACTGTGGTATATTTGGGTGTATATTATCCAATTAGAGGAAAGGTTAACCAAAAACATCCATATAAAGGCAATTTATTTATTTAAGTAGATTTTTATCGTGTCTTCATTACTTTAGAAGTAACTTATTAAGGGGGAGAAAACACCAAGTACTATGGAGATTCTCAGTCATCCAGGTCATGGTTGTCCCAAAAATGCTTTTTCAAGAGGCAACTGGACTTTCTATTGTTTCTTTGAAGATGTTTTGCTTCAGCTCAGAGCAGAAGAAGCTTCTTGGATGAGAAGCGAAACTTCTTCAAAGAAAAAACAGAAAGTCCAGTTGCCTCTTGAAAAAAGCACCTTTGGGCCTTCCTCCTCCAATTTCTCCCCACAAGGTGGGGTGAGGTGGTTGGGTTGAAAGAAAATGACTGGCTCAAAGTCACCCAACTGGCTTTCATGTGGGACTAGAATTCAGTCTCCTGCGCTTTAAGTCAGCACCTTAACCACCACACCAAACTGGATATCTAGGCCAGAGGTCTTCAAACTTGGCAGCTTTAAGACTTGTGGACTTCAACTGCCAGACTTCTCAAGCCAGCTAGACCTCTGATCTAGGCAATGGTAATAAGGCGACGAAATTTATGAGTCTGAGGAGATGACTAAAAGTATATTTTTAGTCCAGCTCTACCATCTTTGTCCTGCATGAGCAATAAACAAGCCAAGTATCATGATAAAAACGTTTTCCTAAAGAACTTTTCATAATTAGCTCAGAATTTTGGATGGTTGTCCAAAATAAATGGCAACTCTGCCCTTTTCTCTTTTAGTCAAACATTTGGCTCCCTTTTAGCATGCCACCCAGGGGTGGGTTCTACTTACCTTTATTACCGGTTCGCAATGTGTGTATGTGCGCACGCACTTCTGCGCATGCGCAGATCATCAGTTGTGACGTCCAGCTGGGTGGGTGGAGCCTCCCACCGTTTTCATTACCGGTTCTAAAGAACTGGACATAACCAAGAGCAACCCACCACTGATGTCACCATTGTTTGGATTGACTTGTAATATGATGAACCATTTTAGAACTGATTCATGGGATTTAAGAACAGAAGTCCTTTAAAAGCGTAGAATTATTCCCAGATGATTTCTGACAGTTCCTCTATAATTGGGCTTGAAATAAAAAAATTACACAGATGCATTAACCTTCCAATTTATTTAATGCATTCATTCATGTTAAAGCAAAACCTAGTCCCCCATGAGGAAATTTCACGATTCTTCTGAATTTTAAAAGAAACTCGCTTGATTGATTTTGTCCTATTCCGATTACTTTTTACTTGAGTTTTTAAATGAGGAAAACAATTTCTGGTCTTACTGTTCAAAAAATAATTTAAATATTTTGTACTGTATTAGTCCATAACCTCAAGCATTCTCTGTGAAGGGGCAGTCCAAACAATTGTACAGTAAATAATATGCAAAATATTTGCACACACAAAACCTGCCTTACTTCCTTGCATTTCCTTATATTGCACCAATATCAGGTTAGGAGAAAAAAAATGAATGCTAGCCTTAAAACTGTCATTTTGTTTGAGATCACACCTCTTGTCTGAACAGGAATTGCTTGCTTCCATAGAGAATTTTGTTCCCCAAAGTGGTTTTAATTATTCAATTAAATTCTTTTGCCTTTTTTGGTGAAGTCACATTGAAAGAAAATTTATCTCTCTTTCTCTTTGTCTGAGTACCAAGAATACTGAGGAGATCAATACTGGAAATGTTACTAAGTCCAGTGGTGGGATTCAGCCGGTTTGGGACAGTTTGGACAAACTGGTTGTTAAATTGCTGTCTGACACTGTCCTCCCCACTCCTCCCCTCCCCACCCCTTCCAGCAGTCTCCACACCAGTGGTGGGTTGCTCCCGGTTCGGGTCAGTTTGTGCGATCCGGTAGCGGTGATGCTCTGACGTCACCGAACCGGTTCTCCACAACCGGGAGCTGGGCCCACCCACGCGCCCATACTTACTGTTCTCTGCACTCTGCGCGCTCCGCGCATGTGCAGAATGCTTTTTTGAGGGTTTTTCCCCCCCAAAAAAGGTACTGCGTATGCGCGGAGCGCCCGTTTAGCACGCACACATGCAAAGCATGAGTGCGTGCTGAACGCACGCTCTGTGCACACCGATCATGCGCAAAGCGCATGCATCATCAGAACCGGTAGTAAAGGTAAGTAGAACCCACCCCCTGGCCCTATGCGCCCTATTTTGGCTCCCATGTAAGTGCAGGAAAGCTTACTAGTCTCAAAACAGGACATGAGGAGTGTGGCGCAGCCCACCCACAACCTGTTTTTGCTCCCAGGAGGCTGCAGGGAAGCCAATTAGGCCAAAAATAGGGCATGGGGGGGATGCACTGCAGCCTCCTTGTGGCCCGTTTTTGCTCCCAGGGGGGTGCAGGAGGCCGAGTGCTGCCTCTTACACCCCCCTGGCCATGCCCACCACGGCAATGCCATGCTGGTCATTAGGGCAGAGGACTGATTATTAAATTATTTGAATCCCACCACTGAGTAAGTCCAACTCTCTCTGACTAGAAGGGACAGAAACTAATGACTGCACAATGTTGTGACATAATCACATAGTGGTGGAACCTTTCCCCCCTCCCCCAATGTTTAGCAAATCTACCAACTATCTCAACAGTAATGGAAGAACCTAGTTACCACTGTTATTAACCTGTGAGTATCTGTGGAGATTCTCAGTCATCCATGTCATGTATATTCCAAAGGTGCTTTTCTCAAGAGGCAACTGGATTTTCTTTCTTTTTCCTTGAAGACATTTCGCTTCTCATCCAAGAAGCTTCTTCAGTTCTGAAGAAGAAAAGAAGAAGAGAAACTCTGAGTATAACATACCAGTACAGTTTGTTTTTAACAAACAAAAGTAAAAGAAAGGTACCACATTTCCACTGTAATTATGATCATATGATCTCTTTAGAAAGAGAATGTTGCAGTCAGGATTCCTATATTAAGTTCACTGAAGAAATAATTTCTCTCCTTTCCCCGCTTAAAACAACTCTTCCATCCTATTATTTCCCAAACTTTATGAGAGTGAGCAAGCAATGGTGCAGAATCCTGGCATTTTCCAAAGCTGTGAAAACAATTAATGTTCACTGTATAAGACTTGAGTAGATCAAATATGTAGCACTCTCCTTAAATCTTTCATTGTATAATATATAATTATTGCTTTTCAAAATGGTATTTGCAGTTCAGGGGGCCCACGATTATGATATCCCCCGTCTCTTGTCTAGGGAACAGAGTTTGGTAGATTAATATAAACACTTCACTAATAAATAAGTATAATTTAGCCAAAGAGCATTGTGGTAAAATTAGAAAGATGCTTCTCCAGCTGAAGTATCCCAGCTATGGAACATTGATTCCATTCTAGCCATTTAAGAGTGCCAATTTTTAAGCCACTTAAAGCTGCCAGCTACATTTAACAATGGCAAAAGTTGTTACAAGGAATGTTTTCATCTGGGTGGTCTTTCCTGTTCAAATGGGAAGATGAAATGCCTTGCTGTGATGAATTGCCTGGTGTTGATCTGTGTGTGTGTGTGTGTGTGTGTGTGTGTGTGTGTGTGTCCATAGACCACAAAAGACAATATTATACCACTGAGAAGGCAGGTATGGTATCATGTTAGAACTTGAAACAAATCTGTTCCATGGGTTAATGTGGATAGGAACAATTTCAATTTGTTGGATTTTGCCTCTTAGCTTGATAACATTTTTACTGTTAATATAGTTGTTTGTACTTTTTACAGCAAAAAGATTTCTCTGTGACAGAGACTTTCCAAGATTATTTTTCAGATAACAGCCTTGAGCTACGCCTTTAGACTGAATAAGTCAGTTCAAAAGTACATGATTTAATCAAGTCAGTGAAGCAAAATAAGGACCTACTTCATTGCTGAGTAAATAACTATGCACCCATTCTTGAGTCAACAGAAGACTTATTAGTGTGAAATTTGTGATGTGTAGTAGTGTGGTTTCATTGCCAGTTTCTATTCTGCTTATATTGTTTCAGCTGCAAGTTACTGTCAAATGGTACTATTCTGATAATACACAGGACAAATAAATTGATTGGTGCTTGGTTTTCCCTAAAAAGGAATTCAGCAAAACTAAAATAATCAATCATAGTGTTGTAGTTGAAAGGGGACTCAGTTTAGCATGTGCCATGATGGTGCAGTGGCTAGAATGCAGCATTGCAGGCTAATTCTGCTGACTGCCGGCTTCCAGCAGTTTGGCAGTTTGAGTCTCATGGGCTCAAGGCTGACTCAGCCTTCCATCCTTCCGAATGGGTAAAATGAGGACCCAGAGTGTTGGAGGCCATATGCTGACTCTGTAAATTGCTTAGAGAAAGCTGTAAAGCACTGTGAAGTGGTATATAGGTCTAAGTGCTATTGCTATTGCTCAGTGACGAAAGCTAATATGATTGAAATGTATTTGAATATAATAAGTAGCTCAGGTTGATTGTTGGGCTGTTGGGATGAGCTTCAAATTGCCAAGCTTGGAGCTCAGACCAACAGCACAGGTAATAAGATCTTTGATTAGTTTACCTTGGTGGATGGGTGACTTTGGAACAGGGATGTTAAACTCAAGGCCTGGATCCGGCCCACAGGGTGCTTAGATCTGGCCCACAGGGCCACCCTAGAACAGCAAAGGACAGGCCTGTGGTGCTGCTGCCAGTGAAAATGGAGCTCAGGAGGGCCACGTGCAGCCCTCCTGAACTCCATTTTCACTGGCAGAGGATTTCAGGAGGCCGTCACAGCCAAAACTAGAGCTTGGGAGCCCATTTTTGCTGGCAGAGTATATTCAGGCCACCACAGGTGCCCCCGACACCTGTGGTGATGTTGAGCTGGCTACACCCACCCTGGCCCCACACACACCCCGAGGTCAAACACAACCTTAATGCGACCCTCAAGGACATCAAGTTTGACACCCGTGCTTTAGAAAGTCAGGTATATTTGATAGTTAGCCTTTATTGCATTCTACACAGTATTATTTTGGATTCAAGACCTGATATCAAGATCCATGCAACATTGGCAGAAAGCAAGCTTATTCCACAAGCCTTTATCTCCGAAATTATCAGAGGTATTGGAGGAAGAGGTTTCATCTTCTTTTATTTAACAGGGCAAATGAAGGAAATGAGCACAAATTTCCTTGAGCCATTGGAGAAACTCAGTGGCTCTAGAATTCAAGAGACAATGTCTGGACATGAACAAAAATGACTGCAAAAGATTACAGAGGAACCCTAGTGAACTACACTACAAGCCAAAACCGAGGATTAAGCAATGGATGGATGAGCAGCATAATTTAATCAATATAAATTAGGTGCTGGGAAACTGCCCAGGACTACTGACAGTTTGGGAGAATGATGTCATTGCTGTAAATAGAAGGGAGTGAGGCTGCCACCAAGGTACAGTGAAGCAAGCTTCTCCCCAGCCATTTCTTTAGTCATCTGATTGATGTTCAATGCTCAATGCCTAAGACTATTCAGGCCCCTGGCATGCATTCTGCTTTCCTCCTGAGGCAGAAGAAATCATCTGCTTCAGACAGTGAATTGAGAAGGACAGCAGAACTAAGCAATCCCTTTTCTACTGTCCATGTGTCCTATCATTCACGAAGCCTATAGAGATTCTCAGTCATCCAGGTCATGGCTGTCCCAAAGGTGCTTTTTTTGCAGGAAGCAACTGGATTGTCTTGGTTTTCTCTTTTTGAAGATGTTTTGCTGCTCATCCAAAAAGCTTCTTCAGCTCTGAAAGGATAGTGGGGAATAGAAGGATTTATATTCCTTGCAGACAGCTGGTCATTTGCATCAGGGGTGGGTTCTACTTACCTTTACTACCAGTTCTCTTCATGCACGCACTTTGCACGCACTTTGCTTCACGCGCATTCAGGCCAAACGCACACTCCGCACATGCGCACTAACTAAAAAAATGCAAAACAAGCACTCTGTGCATGCGCAGAGCAGAGAAACATAAGTACGGGCACGTGGGTGGGCCCAGCTCCCGGCTGCGGAGAACCGGTTCGGTGATATCACACAGTCACCGCTACTGGATCGCGCGAACCGGGCCAAACCAGGAGCAACCCACCACTGATTTGCATCCTTTTAAAGGGTTTTTGAAGCACTTGGAGGTTTAACTGTGTCCTAAGGGTCACCTGAGTAATGTTCCTGGTTCCTGTAGTCTGCAATTTTTCCTATGGAAATCCATTCCTACTCCCACACCATTCAAAGGGTGTTCATCCCAAATCTACAGACTTTGAGGGCTATGAAAATATTTACAGACCCCTCACATCCTGGACATGAACTGTTTCAACTCCTACCCTCAAAACGACGCT
>JANHFM010005540.1:34700-53773 GCA_032468115.1 Grayia smithii | reverse complement strand
CTCTGGGCTGTTCCGTGGCCCGGCCTTCGCCAAGCTGGCGCCCTCCGGGACTCTTTGGTTTTATGGCTGCTTCACCTCGCGGGCAGCACCTACCGCTGGGTGGCGGGGGTGGATGAGTATGGTAGCCTTGAAAGATCTTCTGAAGGGTGCCAGTCTGTGAGCGGTTCCGTAATCTCTCCTCGGCGCTAGAGCACCAACCGCCCCGTTCCTCGTTCATTCCTCCTTAGATCATCTTCCTTGCTCTCTCTGGCAGGTTCCTAATCGCGCTTATTCTCTGGACGTTTTCCCATAAAATGACACTTCGAAGGCTTCTTTGGGAGTGGGGGCGTGGGGGGCGGGGAGGAGAAGAAACGTTGTGGGAAAGAATGTCCAGGTAGTTGAATTATGTCACTTGGTGTTCAAACTAAGGAGTCTTTTTATTTCTGACCACCATTTCTGGTGTCTGGTTCACATGGCCCTCATCATCTTTGGAATAGGAGGAGCAAACAATCAGTATTTTTTTTTTTTTTTTTGGCTTTTGTCTCTCTGTTATTTTCTGGTAGACAAAAGGCTCTTTTTTTTTTTGCTAAATACGATGGCTTGCAAGTTGGAAACTTAAGTGGTATATTTCTTACTTAGTCTCATTAAACCCATTGGCTTTTCTATTGGTCTGACTTACTAAAAATTATGTTGGATGTTGTACTTAACATTAGGTCTTTTGTCTTAGAAAAAAAAACCACAGACTTAAGAGTATTTCTTTGGTGTTTCAGGTTTTGAGCAACTGTACAGTTCATCTTTCGTCCAAAATCAGTTGCCTTACTGCTCAGACCACTGCAGTCTAACATGGAAAAGACCGAGATGATCCAGAAAGCCAAGCTGGCTGAGCAGGCAGAGCGCTATGATGATATGGCAACCTGCATGAAGGCAGTGACAGAGCAAGGTGCTGAATTATCCAATGAAGAACGCAACCTTCTCTCTGTAGCCTATAAGAATGTTGTTGGGGGGCGGCGCTCTGCTTGGCGGGTGATCTCCAGCATTGAACAGAAAACGGATGGCAATGATAAGAAAATGCAACTTGTCAAGGATTATCGAGAGAAAGTAGAATCTGAGCTTAAATCCATCTGTACTACTGTTTTGGTGAGTTAGTTATGGTCATTTTTGTTTCAAATTTTATGTGATAAAATTTTTTAATGTGATAAAATAAGATTAGAGGCTGATGTCTAAGAATGAATTGCATTTCTCTGAGATACTAATAAAAAATGTAGCATAAATCTAATAATTTGATGACCAAAGTACTGTTAAATACAAAACAAGGTTTTCACTGAGGAGTCTTTAAATTCTGAAAAGTTAACTAGGAAAAACGATTAAATTATACTTAAACCTATTCACAATTAAGATCCTGCTAATATGTAAATAAATAAAATGGTTTTCTTTTGATAAATTTGAAAATGAACCAGCTGTTTTATTCTTGCAGATAACATTTCTTATATCTAGCATTGAGTGAATATGGAAACGTTAATGCTAAGCATAGTAGAAAGAAGTGGTAAAAGAAAAGATGTATACTTTCTCAAGCTGGCCAAAGTAACTATTGATATTCTGTAGCTACTGTATTTGTGACTGACTAAGCACTTTGATAAATTGTAATAGAGATGAATCAGATAAATCACTTTAAAATATTTAAATAGTGTATAAGTTTTAACCTGCTTGTAAGGCAATTAACTAGAGCCAGTTTGGTGTAATGGATTAAAGCGCCAGGTTAAAAACAAGAATATTTTGTTGTAGTCTAGTCTTAGGCATGGAAGCCACTTTTTCTCAGCCCTAGGAAAGTGGTAATGGCAAACCACTTCCCAAAATATTGCCAAGAAGATGGACCTGTCAGGACACTTAACAGGAGCAGAGACTGACTTGGAGGCACACACACACATAAAGTAGTAAGTGCTTTGGTTAAGCCTGGGCAATCTGAATATTTTTGAGAGACAAATAGCTTTATCTAAACTTCTCATAATTTGGGTGCGATTTGTTCTTGAAATTCTATTAAATCTATTGTGTTTGTGCTAACTTTTAATTATGTTCCTACCTCAATACGATAAAAAAAATTATACCACTAGTTTTCAGTAATAACGTCAAAGGGTTCTTGGGAATTATTGTTTGTCCAAAAAACATAGGGGCTAACCTATATTTTTGGTGCTTCAGATTGAAAATACCTTGCATTTTACGTTTATTGAAATTTCCAGTTGAATATGTTTTCAAGATAATTTCTAAACATTTTTGTTTTATTGAAATTTCATTAAAGTATCTAATTTCTAATTTGGTGATCTGATTGATAGAATTCAGTCAGTCAATACAAATGCTTTTCTCCTTAAATGTACAAAAGTGTTTCTGTGATCCTGTTCAGCATACCATGTTTTTTGGACTATAAGACGCACCAGACTATAAGATGCACCTAAATTTACAGGAGGAAAAACAAGAAAAAAATAGTTTTTTGTCTTCGCGTGTTGGATTTTCACTCTCCCAGGTGCCCAGAAGCACTCTGCAGTACTCTGCATGGCCAGTTTTCACCAAAAATGGGCCTGTTTTTGTCAAAAACTGGCCCATTTTTGGCTTGCAGAATGCTTTTGGGGGCTGGGGAGGGTGAAAACGCAATACACGGAGGGCTTGGGAGGCCAAAAACGGGCCCATTTTTGGTGAAAACAGGCCATGCGGGGCACTGCAGAGTTGTTATGGGGCCTGGAAAGGCAAAAATACAATGCACTAAGGGCTTGGGAACCCCAAAATGGGCTCGTTTTTGCCAAAAATAACCCCGCTTTTGGTGAAAACGGGTCGTGTGGAGCACTGCAGAGGGTTTCTGGGGACCGGGGAGGGCAAAAACACCCATATTCAGTCTATAAGACACACCTAAATTTTCACCCACTTTTAGGGGGGAAAAGGTATACCCTGAAAAATACGATATATTGTTTGTAATCCACATGTAATTTTGTGGCAACAACAAAAATGCATGCTGTTGTCACTTGCCCCAAAATGACTTTTTTCCACAAAACAACATTTCACACCATTTAGGAGAACATTTCAGAAATAAGTTTATTTTAAAAATAGTTTGATTGTGGTATTTAATCTGCTTTAGAAACAAAATGAAAAATTCATGGACAAAGTTCATGCTCCTGGGTGTATCTGTTGAAGCTTTCTGAATCCTAACCAATCCTTAGTCATCTCTGTCATGTGCCATTAATTTCTTTAATACAAGCAAGTTTCTAATTTTTTTTCAGCTTGAAATAACTAGCTTAAGAGGTAGTTAACTGAAATTTTTAATCATTAGATCATATTTAGGAATATAAAAGTCTGACTCAAATATTTTGCCACTGTTTTCTTCTAGGATACTTTTAAAATTCTCAGTATATAGTCTACAATCCTGAAATTTCCTGGTGGCCTTCCATTCAAATTCTATCCAGATTCTACTTACCATGTTAAATCAGCCAGGATCAGCTAAATACTACTTAGCTGGATTTCTATAAACTGCTCAGGAAGTCTAAGCGTTAGAAAAGACTTAGTCATTCACACTAATGTACTTAGTCTACCTTTGCCTAATGACAGATTACAATTAATAGTTAGCAATACATTTTGTACAAGTCATACAGGATTGTTCAGGTTTATAGAACATATCAAATAATATAATTCCGTTCAATACGATCTGTTTTAAATATTCATGTATTTAAACAAAATGAATCTTACAGTAATGGGATGGAATGAAATAGAATAGAATTTAATTCTTTATTGGCCAAGAGGGAATGGATACACAAAGAATTTGTCTATAAATTTGTATACAAATTTAATTTGTAAAACATTCCAAAAAAGAAACTATAACTTATAAACCATTATGAATAACTTTGCTTAACATGCTCAGCTCCAATAAATATTTAGATTTGAGATACAATACACATATGAATGCTTTGTTCTTTGATAGCATAATGAATTTCAGTTGAAACAGCCTAGTTATTTAATGTAGGACATATGAGTTGAATTTTTGAAGCATAGATTCATAATACTGTTAGTACTACAGTATTGCTAGACATTTGTTCAAATTTTGTGTTGCAAAAGAATGCTAAAACATAGATGTTTGGGTTTAAACGTTTGATAAGATCCAGACTGACCAGAAGGAATATTTTACAGCAACCTTTGCAGATGATTTATAGAACAAGCATTTCTTTTAAAGCTTTTCTGGGAGGTAGGAGTGCAGGGCAGTATTTGCTTATCTACCTTCCTCAGTCTTTCATATTATTTCTTGTATTTCGAGCTTTCAGTGATGATTTTCAGGAGTTAAGGAATAGATCATATAATACTGTCTTTGTCCAGCATTGTTTCAGGTAAATTAATTTCGATCTACATCTGAGAGATAGTTTTTATTTCTGCTGCTTACAGAATAATAAACACATTTCCAGTTTGTCCCAACCTGGTAAATAAACTTAACCAGTTCAGTTAAAAAAAATTAACTTCACAAAATCCTGGAACTTGAAATATAGCATTACCATGTATTTTATAAACTGAAACTTACTTTGGTCTTTGTATAATGTCCATGGCACTGAAATTCAAGAGTTGGTGAGGCTAGATAAAAAACTAAATTCAATTTAATTGAAATTAAGTTGAATACAGACTATTATTTCCTATGTATTTTATTCCTTTTTCTGTACATTCAAATTTACAATTCATAGGCTAATGTTTGGAGGCACTCTGGGACTGTATCCCAGATTTCGATAGGATACATGTAACAGACAAGACATAATAGATAGAAGCAGATAGAAACAAAGTTTCTAACCCTGGTGAGTTATATTTAGATGACCCTTGTACCCATCCAGAACACTATTAATTTTTTTCCTATTCTGGGTAATGTACTTGAGAATTGCATGAACCAATCCTGATGCTCAGAGTAGTGTATTCTGGGGAATACATGGAACATTCTGGGAGATAAACAGAATGTTCTCTTTCCTGACTAGCACATTTAGATTGTCTTTGCTATTTTTTGTGTATGTAAGTGATATATAACCTTGGATAGATCTCTCTAAAGAGTTACGCTGAATAACGGTAGCAAGACATTTTGTTGTAATGAATGTACTTTTATCTCAAATCTTCTTTGTTTTTGAATATGCTAACTGGGTCTCATGGGAGTTGATGTTCAAAGCATCTGGAAGCACTAAATTGCCTGTCTCTGGTCTATAAGATTTGAGCCATGGAGGCCAAAGTATTTTTTTTTCTTAATAGGCATTTTTGAAATTGTTTCCACTTCCTAGAATTATATGTGTCTTCATTTTATTATGAATTCTGAGCAGCCAATGTACCTATTATCCCCAAACAAAACAATAAGAATAGACAAAACAAGTATCATAAAAAGATTGTTGTTATTCCTGAATCATTGAGTACTTAATCCCTTGAGTGGAGGGGCAGACATTCTTTTATTAACATTTGTATGAAGTATTGGAAGGCAAAAATGTTTCCCTCTCCAATAGCAACAACCTTGATTATCCAGTGATATTTCCCACATGAACCTAATTGTGAAAATTAGATTTGAGTATGGGAAGTGCTTTTGTTTTTTTGTATTTTTTTGTTTTGTTTTCTTGCTAAAAGCATCAAAATTGCTTTTTAGATTCATAAACACGGTGCTAACATGGTTAGATCCCCCCCAAGTATTACCAATATCAGAATTTATAATTGGATTAATTTAATCATTGCATGTTTTGTAACTAATCTGTATGCTTCCTCTTTGCATTATCTGCCCATAAGCTTACATTACTTAAATGTATACATAAAGTTAAAAGTAATGTAGAACGTTGTGTATGGACATTTTGACATTTAAAGTACTGGCATTAGCTCTAATTTGATGAGTGATTTGTCTTAGCAATAATATTTCAGGCTTCAACTTGAAATAAATTAGTGTGCATTAAAGATTCTGTAAGATAACAATATGAATTAAATGCATCTCCATTTCTTGCTTTTTTGGAATGAATCAGTGAGACTTTCTTATGGGGAGCCTGGCCTTATAAATATATTTTATTTGTTAAAAAAAATGACAATGTGTGATTTGTGCCTTTTGAAATTTAGGCTTCAATTATGTAGCTGTTCAAAGTTAGAAGGGGCTACACAAGCATTTCAAGGTTCCTTGTTCTCCCTTGATTAAAAGAATAAAATTAAATGGTGTAAATGGTACATGATGCAGTGTTGGTTAGTACAAAATTTGAATGCCAAATAGTTTGCTCTAGATAAAGATTCACAGCAATCCAAATATTGTATCAATGTCTCCCTTCCTTTACCTGGAAGGAAGTCCTGCTGCAATATTCTTTATTTCAAAGGAGTAAATTAAAAAGTAAACTGCACAATTGAATTGTTAAGAGTACTTATTGTTAGCTTAATCTGATTCATCTGACTTCTGAGAGTTTTCTGATGAAGATTATTGAGATCTTGGATCATATTTTTAAGCAATTAACAAGGGATGATGCTAATAATCTGGTTTATAGTAGGTATATAGAATTACAATATGTGGCATAGTTTAAGTTCAAAGCCTTTATTGTCATTGTACATCATGTATATACCAAAATTTGTTTAGCCTCTAGTGGTGTAGTCCATACAAGAATAGAAGACAACATGAATAATATAAAGAATAATCCTTATACAAGTAGTTAACAAAAAAAACCCTAGTCATACGTTTCCATATGTATGTCATATTCTGTGCAACATGTATATTACTCTAGTGTATGATCTTGTATCATGGTATATACATATTACACACTACACTGGCACCAGTGAAATTTGTCATATTAATCTATTTGTGGTGCTATATTGTGTTTAGGAGTCTGACAGTCTTTGGATAGAAGCTGTTTTTAGTAGGTATAGTACAGTGTTTCTCAACCTTGGTGACTTTAAGATGGGTGGACTTCAACACCCAGAATCCCCAGCTTTGCTGGCTGGGGAACTCTGGGAGTTGAAGTCCACCCATCTTAAAGTCACGAAGGTTGAGAAACACTGGTATAGTAAGTACATACTAAAAATTAAACAGTATAGAAACTTATAAAAAAAACCCAATTATTCATCGGTATGACGACAACCTCATAATGTTCATGAATTTACAAAATGCTTGCGATTTCCCATATTTCATAATGGTGTAATGAAATTTGATGCTTAGATTATATCACTAGCACCTGAGCATGACTTGAGAAGGATAGATTTCACTTTTTTCCCCTTCAATGTAAGTATTTTACTTACCTAAAAGACTTGATGACAAGTCATAGTCTATGAGATTTAATTCCTAATGGTGGCAGATCAAACCTGCAATGTTATTGAGATAAGACAAGCAGCATGTAATGGTGTTTTTAGACTTTACATTGTAAATAAGAAAAAATGGTATTTCCAGTTCCATAACCGTTTATTTTTTCGTTAAAAAAATGGAGCATGTAGCCAGATTACAAGAGTGTTTCAGATATCAGGTTACTGGGAATAAGTTGCTGCTACAGCTGTATGAATTACTGAAATAGAGATACTAAAAGGAAAATGGGAGATGGTGCTTAAATATGTGAAAGGATCAAGAGAGGCCCACAAATAGACATTTTGATACCTCAATAGAGCATTTCATAGTTGAACATGTTTCAGAATGCACAACGTTGGCAGAAATGCTTCATTGTAAATCAGATTTGTATGAATTTTCGGTTCAAAAGAATTCAATGAAGAGAATGGTATAAGACAGTGATGGCAAACCTTTTAGGCATAGAGTGTCCAAACCAGAAGGCGCCAGAAACCCGATAACCAGTTGGGTGGCCAAAGCGCCAGAAACCCGATAACCAGTTGGGTGGCATGCATGCGCATGTCAGAAACCTGACGACCAGCTAGCATGCATGGTAGAGAGCTGGTTGCTGGGTTTCTGAGGCACGCATATACACCGGCGGGCTGGTCATTGGGTTTCCAACATGCGCATGCACGCCGGCCAGCTTGAAATCTGCAGGTGCCTTGGAAACCTGCTGACCAGTGCGCATGCGCTCCTCGGAAACCCGACAACCAGCTGGCTGAGCTGGGGTGACTGTGCCCGTGCCCGTGCCCACAGAGAGGACTCTGTTTTGCCACCTCTGTCACACATGCCATAGGTTCACCATCATGGGTATAAGGCTTGCCAGATAGCTAAATTTAAGACCTTTAAATCAAATGTATGAAACTATAGAAATGTTCAAAGTAATCACTGATTGTTGAGAGAAATCATTACACAAAATGGAAAGTTAAAAGATCTTCTGGAACATTGCAAAATAAACTGGCTACTCTTCTGTATTTTCTTGCCTGGAGAGATCTGCACATAGTTTTTGCATTAAGCAGCATGGTGCTTCTGCCCTATTAAAAGAATGATTTAAGTCAAAATTAGAAAAGTGAAGATAGAAATTCTGATACAACTTTCATTTTAGCAGCAAAAAAAAACCTTTAGGCATTATGTATCTTTTATTCCTTTTGCATATTCAGTTGGAAAGGGAATCTACAGCTTGTCACACTATACAAATACAAGTTATCACACAATATTGTTTTTCACACTTGGATAGTCTTACAGATTAGAACAGCATATAAACATGTACAGAATGATATTAATATAATGTTCAAATGACTGCAAACCATCACCAAGAACCACCTCTTGCTGTTCAAGAATCTTTGTTGCAAAATAGTTTTTTTATTGGGTAATCTGTTTCAGCTGACACAAAATTTTCATTTAAGATACAAAATTTTCATTTAACATCAAACTCTAGACATAAATATATAAAGGGTAATTGTCAAAAGATAATGCTTTTTAAAATTAATATTAGTTTTTTTGATGACTCCTTTGTAAGCTTGAAGTTGAGTTTTCAGAATAGATTGGCTAAGAATACAAGTCATACCACCATTACAGGTAGTTCTTGACCACAATTGAGCCCAAAATTTCATTTAAGTGAGTTTGCCCCATTTTATGACTTTTCTTGCCACAGTTACAAGTGAATGATTGCAGTTGATAAGTTAGTAATATGGTTGCTAAGTGAATCTAGCTTCCCTGGGACTTTGCTTTTCAGAAAGTTGCAAAAGGTGATCACATGATGCTGGAACACAGCTGTGGTCGTAAATATGAACCAATTGCCAAGCATGAAAAACGGGCATATGTCACATTTTTCAATGCTATTGTAACTTTGAACAGTCACTAAATGAACTGTTGTAAGTCAAGGACTAATTGTACCTACTTATTTTATTTCAGGATTTCATTTTTATCTTACTTATACCTTGTATTGATTTTAAGGAAGGCCACCTTGTATTTTCATGTTCAAATCCCTGGCATTTAGATTCGCCTGTTGTTGCCATTCTTGTCTTTTAGCTATACATCCCCTTGCAAATTAAGTCAGCTATGTTCTGCTTGCTCTCTTCCTATCCAGAACTAGATGCTTTGGCCTGATCTATCCTTCTCTGGCCATTTAGGGAGGAAAAACAATGCTGGGAGAAATTTTGGAAAAATAACTATGTTCCACCCACCTTTAGAATCATCACTCTAGCAATATTCTTCAGAAACTCTTATTTTTGTATTGTGAACACAAGGGAGCCACTTATTAATTAAATTAGAAACCAAAGTAATGTATTTATTACACAGTGCTGAAAGAATAAGACAGAAAAAGAGGGTTCAGTGAAGAACAATAACAAAAGAGGGTTGAGGAAGGAAAACGGGAAGGGCCAACATCTCAACTGAATCAAAGGTACTGATTCACTGCTTGATAGCCTTTTTAAAAAAAAATCATCCTGGGTGAGCAGGTGAATAGGATTCCTGGCCCATGAATGTTTCAGAACAGTTGTATTAATATTTATAGTGAATATTTCTAGACCTCTAGAATGGTATAGTAATTAAGGAATTGGAAAAACTAGATTCATGTCTCAAAGTGTTGTGAGGGAAAATAGCAGGGAGAACTATGCAGGTTGCCTTGAAATATTGAATGAATGTGGGGCGGATTTTCAATTAAATAAATGTATGACCAGTTAAATACTCTCCTAGCCTTCTGAAAAATACTTAAAAGACCTTGCTTTTTCCCAAAAAACTGGAATCGGGTGAGGTAGATGAGAGGATTTAATGAGGATGTTGGAAGCCTAACTGCTAAGTTTTTAATGTTTATGATTTTAATAGGTATAAGTATTATGCTGTTTTTTTTATTGATTGGAACCTGCCCAGAATTTGATTTAGATGAAGAGCTATATAATTAATACATAATGCATTTATTTTGTGTTTATTTATTTTATATTTATGTGTTTTTCCCTCACTTTAAAGTGCCAGATATTAAAGTTAATGGGTATGTGTCTTCAATTTCTTGTTAATAATTTGTATAGGTATTGCCTAG
Organism: Grayia smithii; assembly: GCA_032468115.1. Classification (NCBI taxonomy): domain Eukaryota; kingdom Metazoa; phylum Chordata; class Lepidosauria; order Squamata; family Grayiidae; genus Grayia; species Grayia smithii. The sequence goes on along the minus strand of JANHFM010005540.1, from coordinate 43,436 downwards.
ATCAGGGATCCCCATCCCCATGGCCTACTACTGGGCCTTGGTCTATTTGGAATTGGGCCACATGCCCGTTGCTTGCACAAATGAAGCTGTACCCGCACATGCACGTCTGCCCCTCACACAAAACCATCCCTTTTCACACCCCTCCCTGCAAGCCAGGCCGGAAAGTTTGGCCTAGATATTGTGTATTGCACAACTAGCAAGATAACCCTGGAACCATGATGGCGAACCTATGGCACGTGTGCCACAGATGGCACGCAAAACCATATCTGTGGGCACACGAGCGTTGCTCTAGCTCAGTTCTGGTTGCATACTGGCCAACTAATTTCCGGGCCTTTTGGGCCCACCGGAAGTCGGTAAACGGGCTGTTTCCAGCCTCCGGAGAGTCTCTGGGGGTGTGTGGGGAAGGCCGTTTTTACCCTCCCCAGGCTCCTAGAAAGCATCTGGAGCCTGGGAAGGGCGAAAAACGGGCCTACCGGGCCCACAGTGCCAAAAGCAGGGGGAAAACTGGGCACATGCGTGGGGGGGTGGGATGCACTAAATTATGGGTGTGGGCACACGCGTGCATGACCCCCTGCACACACACACACGCTTTTGGCTCGCAAGGCAGAAAGGTTATTTATTTATTTATTTATTTAAATTAGCCATCACCGCCCTAGAACATTCCTTTTATTAAAGGCATTTTCTTACCCAAAGTGCAACTGTACCTAGTTACAACATAGTACAGTAGTTTAAATGTTTTTAATGTGATCATGTAATTGAATGTGGTACTCTTTTATGGTGGTAAAATTTTATCTGAATCCAAGCAAGGTGATACATGCCTTGTATGTATCAAGTAAAATACATACCAAATGGTCACTTTTATGTTCATTTTTATTGTGATAGGAACTGCTGGACAAATACTTAATAGCTAATGCAACTAATCCAGAGAGTAAGGTATTTTATCTGAAGATGAAAGGAGATTATTTCCGTTATCTTGCAGAAGTTGCAAGTGGAGACGACAGGAAACGTGAGTACTGTGTTCATTTAATTTTTTAGTTTTCAGTTAGAACAAATGCGTATGAAGCCATTATAAAAGGCAGAGGAATTATGTATATGTCTTGCTTCTGTGGATAATAGTAGTTCTAGCTAATTTTTTAGGCCGCTTTCACTTAGTTTTCCTTTTTCTTCACAGAAACAATAGAAAATTCACAGGCAGCTTATCAAGAAGCATTTGACATCAGTAAGAAAGAGATGCAACCTACACATCCAATTCGTTTAGGTCTAGCGCTTAACTTTTCGGTGTTTTATTATGAGATCCTCAACAATCCAGAATTGGCCTGCACATTGGCCAAGACAGTAAGTTGTTTTGTTATGTGTGCATTTGTAGTCCCCATCTGCTTATTTTCTTAAATGAGAATTGCATGTAGAGAACATAGAGTTCTTGTAAAATATAGTCTAGAGTGATGTATCTTGTTCCATGATTTGCTGTTACGTGCTAAAACATGAGAGATCCATTAACAGTGAAGTGTACAAAAGGGCACTTAATTGTTCTTTGAAGTTTTTCACTTAGTGATTTCAGGATGCAGTTGCCACTATATAAGGTTGCATCTTTGCCTTCATTGATCACAGTGAAACTTAATTAGAGGGAACAGTGTTTTGCTATGTTATCTAAAGTATGTTTGATAAAACTTGTTCACCAGATGAAAACATTGTGGCTAAGAATCCTCTCTTTTTTTTGCTTGAAAGTGTCATCAAACAGGTTTTGTATTAATAATTATTAGTTCCTAAATATAATGCAGAGCAATTTTTATTAAAAAAATAAGACACACTTATGAAGAAAGCTGATAGTTTTCTAACTAAATGTTTACTTTGGGGAGATGTTCCTGAAATGAGTTAAGACTGGTTTTTGTGTCTTATAGGCTTTTGATGAAGCCATTGCTGAACTTGATACACTGAATGAAGACTCATACAAAGATAGCACACTCATCATGCAGTTGCTTAGAGACAACCTCACAGTAAGACATGCCTTTTAATTTTCTTAAAATAACTGTGTTTAAAATCTAAGTTTGCAACTCTTAATTGTGATTTTTTGGAAAATACCTTTAGGAATAATAGTTGCAAGCCAAGACTATTTGTTATAGGAATAAAAGTAGACATACATTCTTGACATTGTCTTTCTAAGATGATTTCCCTTGGCTAAACTTAAATAGAAATGCATAGAAGACTCATATTATACAAGTAATGTTAACAGTTTCACATGATGTAGGTAAAGCTATTTAAAGGAGTATGAATTCATCATTTAAAAAGCCAGTTATCTTTGCCGTTATTTGCCATTTAGAAGATTTCAATATATGTGGGGAGGGGGGAAGGAAGGAATCGGGTTGTTCCAGCAGCTGTTCAAGGCTGAAAGGCAGAATGAGTATATATTTAAACTGAATGTGCTGTACTTCAGTCTGGTTGTTCTTCTTTCTAGTTATGGACATCAGACAGCGCAGGAGAAGAATGTGATGCTGCGGAAGGTGCAGAAAATTAAACTGCACCTGGAGTGTCATTCTCCTTCTCAAGAAATCTTTTTACACGTCTCATTCCTTATAGCTCCACTTGGATTTCCTATAGCAAAGAGAACCCATCCATATGTATGGAAATCAATTTATAGTCTTTTCACACTGCAGCTTTGGGAAAAATCCATTCCTTGATTTGTGTTTGTCTTGGCCTTCCTGGTGTGCGGTTACTGCTGTAGAAAAGTATTAATACTGGCTTAAATTTCATATAAACATAAATAATTTCCAAACACTTAAGTAGCAGACTAAAGTTATTTGTATTTTTTTAAAGAAATCTGAACCAGGTCCTTTAATTGTTTTGGTATTACAAAAAAGACACAAATGTTTGAGTAATGCAACTAAAGAGTTTTGTGCAGTACAATTCTTCACATTCCCTTATTATTCAGGGGTTACTTGGTTTGATTTTTACATGCTATTGTTAATTCCTTTCTGTAGGATATGGGAGTATTGGGCTACATAGAAAGCATAGTAGTGTGGCTTCCTACATATGTGTACAGCAGGAGCTTTTGAGTGTTTAAATACAGGGACTCTTCTTACTCTTCAGTTGCTGCTGTCCAATTGCTATCCCCTCCCAATAAAATATCACACTCCTGCCTTTGTAGTTCTGGTATTCACTTGATTATGTCTTAGAAGCAGCATGTTACTGCCAGAAAACAGGGAGTGCCTTTTTGGCAGACTAAATTGCATGTCATTTCTTAACACTGGAATGGGGAAAGTGGTCACATGTCCAAGTATAAAACTTTTCCATGCAGATTTGTGCACATGTATGAAGGTGTCAAGTTCGTCCAGTGATTTGTTCTGTAGGTAGATGGACCACTATTGTGTGTTGCTAATCATTGATTGTAGTCCCAAAAAAGCCTTGTGAAAATGTTAATGCCCTATGTAACAAAATAACATTAAATAAAATTACATTTTATAAACCATAAAATGTTGCTTTGTAACATTTGCATGCAGCTTCTCTAAAAATACAGTTGTTTACTTAACAAGCTGGACTGCTGAATTGAAAGTAAAGACAAATTATCTATACTGTATCCTTTTCATAAACTCTGGGGACAAAATAATTCAACAGCCCCTAAGTTCAATGATCCCAGTCTTCTCAATATTTTGAGAATGTTGTTAGGAATATTTATTGTATCCATTTTACTTTTTATTTATTTCAAACATTTTTATAGCCATCTTATAACCCATTCTGAATGGCTCCCAATTAAAAGTTGAAAGCACATGCAAAACCACATTAAAATTAAAATCAAGACATTAAAAACAACAAAAACCTGGCACCAAGTGAAGCTTATGATGTGCAGTCACCTAATAGTACCTTAGCACTTGGGGAAAGAAAAACCAGGCCTTCAAAGCTTTACAGAAGGTCTGGAAGGTAGAGGCCTGGCCTGACTTCAATGGTGCAGAGTGTTCCATAAGGCAGGAGCTGCCATGGAAAAGGCATGCCAACATGGCCGTGGCCAACGCCAACCTCGATAACCTGGGAATGAAATCCGGGAGGAGGGTACTATGGAAAGGGAGACAGACCTAGAGCTGAGGAGCAAGACCTAGAACTGAGGAGCAAGCACGAGCCACGGCGACCTCCCAGAAGACCCTTCTCATGAAACCCCCTGGCTGGCTGTTGTGGGGCTGGGAGGGCGCGCACAAGCAGGGATACCCTCAAGCGAGTGGCCAGGCTCGGCCAAAGCACAGCAAAGGCACGCAGAGTGGATGAGTTGACTGGCTGACAGACTAGTGCTATGTTGGCAAACCTATGGCACACATGCTGGAAGTGGCACACAGAGCCATTTCTCCTGGCATGCGAGCCATCGCTGCACTTACCTGCTCCTGTGCATGCGTGTTTGGTGCTTGTGCGCATGCACACATGGTTGTGCATGTGCATGAGATAGCATGAGCATGCGCAGATGGAATGTGTGACAGCTTTGCATGTGCAGTGGTGCAGTTGCGCACACAATTTTGCAGGGACGTGCACGTGACAGCTCTGCATGCACAGATGATGCTGTTGCACATGTGCTGCAAGGGGCGCGCACAACAGTGCATGCGCAGTGGCACAATTGGGTGCGCAAGTCAGGGCTGGGTGGCATGCAAGCTGAAAAAGGTCCGCCATCGCTGGGCTAGTGTCTTTGGTGAGGACTCTCTGACTCTGGACTCTGAGCCTGATCCCCAGGATGGGTGTGCAAGGTTCGGGGGGGGGGGAGCCCACTTTTCCCGCTGCCCTGAGCTGCTTTCCTCCTCCAGCTGAGTGGTGCTGCTGACGGCGTTGATTGAAAAACATGGTGAAAGTCCTCGGTCAGATTTAAAGCTACACTGAGGACTCTTCAATCAATGCTGCTGCCGGCATCATGGGGGTATCCCTGCTCCTGCATGCACACATGCATGAGAGAGAAATGAGAGAAAAGGGGAGAAAGAGAGAGAGAGATGAGAAAATGATGGAGGGAGAGAATGAGAGGAAAAAGAAATGAGAGGGAGAGAAATGTCAGAGAGCTGGAGGAAGAGAGAGAGAGAGAGACCCATTTCCCACAGAAAACACTGGGAGCCACAAAACCTGGGTAGACATGGCTGGGGGGTGTGTGTCATGTGACTGGGTGGGAATGATGTTGAGTTGACCATACCACCCAGGCTTTTCCCCAGTGTTTTCCTTGGGAAATGGGTCCAAATGGCTCTTTTGAGTGTTTAAGGTTTCAGACCCCTGCCTTAGCCGCTCCACCTTGCTATGGATCAGTAGGTTCTTCCTCATCCAGATCTTTTACAGCCTTCAAGCATTCTGCCAGCACCACCACAGCATCATTTGTTTGGCTAGGCTGGGGGTGGAGATCAATCAGAACGATTCTTTTAATCAGGTAAAGCCAAAAGGACTTCAATTATGAGATTACAGTTGTAGGTGCTAGCAAAAAGCAGGTTGAAGAATCCTGTCACTAATACTATATGTAGCCTGTCTCATAAGATTTTCTATCTCTTTAAAATTGAGTACTTGTATCTCCCTTTTTCTCCAAATTAAAAATGCCACTTTCACTCTGGGGAGTATGTCACTGAACATTAGATTAGGTGTAGCAAAATGATGGGTCATATTTAAGGGGTAAATATTATTGGTAGTGAAATACGATTTAAACTTAGATTTACGATACAAATTAGAAATAGAACTATTTGCTTAGTTACCTTTATAATTAGAAGTGGGGTACATAATTGGGTAGACATAGTGGTAGTTATCGACTTACGACTGCAATTGAGCCCAAAATTTATGTTGCTAAGAAATTTGTTAAGTGAGTTTTGCCTCCTTTTACCAACCACCAACAAACTACTACAAGCACATGGAATCAGTGTAGCACACAAGCCAACTATAGCCCTTCAAAATATCCTAAGCAAATCAAAAGACCCAGCAAGCACAGATGAAAAAAACAGGAATCATCTACAAGATACAATGTAAGAACTGCAACCACCACCACATAGGACAAACAGGCAGAAGACTAGACTGGCAGAATACATCCATGAACACCCAACTAGCAGTCAGAAGACATGATGAATATTCTTTAATTTCACAACATATAGACATATTTATCCATAGTTTCAATTGGGAAAATATGATAATTCTAAACCAGGCCAAGTCCAAAAATGCCAGGGAATTTCTAGAAGCCTGCCACTCTGACAAATTAGCCATCAATAAATACATAAACATTTACATCTATATATAGACTGTGAAAGAGACAACCAGGCCAAAAGGGAACAAAAAGACCCAGCATCTCTCCATCAGAATCAGCACCCAGATCAGCATAGATTAACTTCAAGGTTAATTTCAGACCAACAATCAAGTAAACAATACCCCACATTAAGAAATTGCCCAACAATCACTGGTAAACAGCCCAACCAAAGACCATCCCCACCAACACTGACAGGTAAGACACCAGAATATAAACTGACAGCAAACAGCACTCCTTACTAGTGGTGATGATGTTACCTAGTTTGGGTAACGAGGCATCTGCAAGAAAACAAGCAAGCTCAGAGACCACCAAAGACCCCTTATTCACGTTCCTTTCCAAACCAGTCCTCCATTGCTGAATCTTACTCCAGAACTTGAGAAGAAAAAAATCCTTTAATATTTTTAATCCTAAAGCCAAACAAAATGACAACTGATGGGAAAGGGAACACTAGTAGGATTTCAAAACCTGTTCACCAATAAATCCACTATATAGGAATGGAGGGCAGAATAAGGACACAATTTCAGGACATCTATGGAGATTTTCAGTCATTCAGGTCATGGTTGTCTGAAAGGTGCTTTTTCAAGAGGCAACTGGACTTTGGGGTTTTTTTGAAGACGTTTCGCTTCTCATCCAAGAAGCTTCTTCAGCTCCATCCAGTCAGAGCTGAAGAAGCTACTTGGATGAGAAGTGAAATGCCTTCAAAGAAAAACCAGAAAGTCCAGTTGCCTCTTGAAAAAGCACTTTTGGGACACACAATTCATAGTTGAGATTTGGTAGGCATGTACCTCAGTCTATCTGCAACCATCTGCAATCTACACTTACACCCCTTTGCAGCGTAGGTATGCTTCAACACCTATGCACAATTACAGACAAGTCTAAGTCAAGCTAAAGTCAGGACACCTTTGTCCCCTTTATACTCAACCATGGCACAAACATTCCTAAGAATTTATTTTAATTGCTAGGTCTTCATTGCATTGCTTTATTTCACCTTTAACTCAGGGGTGGGTTCTACTTACCTTTACTACCGGTACTCTTGATGCACATGCTTTGCACATGATCAGTGCTCGCGTGCTCGCTTCGCTCACGCGTGCGCCAAACGCACACTCTGCACATGCGCAGTAACTTTTTTTTTTAAAAAAACCTCAAAAAAAGCACTCTGCGCATGCGCAGAGCACAAAACCATAAGTACGGGTGTGCGGGTGGGCCCACCTCCCAGCCGCAGAGAACCAGTTTGGTTACGTCCGGTAGCATCACCGCTACTGGATCACGTGAACCGGGCCAAACCGGGAGCAACCCACCACTGCTTTAACTGTTTAAAAGCTGTTAAAGGTAAAACTGTTCTGATGCTAATGCTTCTATTAAGTTTTGCCATTGGTATAATCTGAGGCCATTCACCAATCAATCAGCTGATTCCCCACTCACAGGTGAAGTCATCCAATCTTTATTGGGTACAATGGCCTAGTGTGGCCATGGCCCTCCCCTCAGTCATTGGACCTTATCATCCAAGGCAGTTCTCCTTTGGTTGGCAGGAAAACCAAAACCCTTCAAATCCTACTTTCTCCTGCCCCCACCTGGTGTCTAAGCTCAGAGATGTGGATAAGTCTGAAAAGTAGTTTACCAAATTGACAGTGAGGATGCAGACTGCCTCATGAAGCAGAACAGTCTCTCTCTCTCTCTCTCTCTCTCTCTCTCTCTCTCTCTCTCTCTCTCTCTCTCTCTCTCTCTCTCTGTGTGTGTGTGTCTGTCTCTGTCTCTGTCTCTCTCTCTCTCTCTATCTCTCCCCCGTTTCATGATGTGCCACTCCCTGTGCCCATCAGCTGTTATTTGAGACACCTTTAGTACAGAAGTAGTGCTATTCCAGAGTAGCACTATGCCCTTTGAATACTCTCATGTAAAGCAGCTGAGCATAATTAAATCAAAGGTTAACAAATGGCTAAAACTGACATTGTGGCCATCTGTCAAACTTCTTCTCCTTCCTATCCCCACATTAAGGAGTCTGATTATGTGTTTTCCTTCCAGATGGTCATAGTTGATGGGAGAGGAAGATAACACAGCTAGGGGACCATGCCTATACACATTAAGTATATGAAGCATCATTTACTGGCATTATGCCTTTAGCAGGTTAGGGATTAGGAGGGGGGCGGGGAACAAATTTAATGCCAGTATTGGGGGAAGCATTTAATTAGACTGCAGAGAAGAACCCAGTACAGAGAAGAGCAACAAAGATGATTAGGGGACTGGAGGTTAAAACATATAAAGAACAGTTGCAGGAACATGCAGGTAGTATAATTACTCCACATATATTTCAGAACCCCTCTTTATTTCATTAGCAAAAGGATTACTTTTAAAGAGATAGGAATTAAAACCAGACTACAGTACAACAGCCTACTTGAGTTCTTTTCGGAAAAATCTCCCCTTGCACTATAGCAGTTAATAGAATAGAATAGAATAGAATAGAATAGAATAGAATAGAATAGAATAGAATAGAATAGAATAGAATAGAA
>JANHFM010005540.1:17356-29991 GCA_032468115.1 Grayia smithii | reverse complement strand
CAGCTAGCAGTCAGCTGAAGTAGCCTGCAGTTCTGCACTCTCACCACTGTGCCACCTCCCATTTGATATGTTACTCCACTTAAGTTGCATTTACTTAAAAGGCATTCAGTTCAGGGGTGGGTTCTACTTACCTTTACTACCGGTTCTCTTCATGCACGCGTTTTGTGTGTGATTAGCACACGCGCTGAACTTGAGCTCCGTGCATGCGCATTTACTATTTTCCTTGGAAAAAAACTTGAAACAAGCACTCTGCGCATGCAGAGTGCTTTGTTTTGCGGATTTTTCGAAGAAAACCCCCCCCGTAAGTACGGACGCGCGGGTGGGCCCAGCTCCCTGGTGCTGAGAACCGGTTCGGTGACGTCACACCGATACTGCTACCGGATCGCGCTAACCGGGCCGAACCTGGAGCAACCCACCACTGATTCAATTGTACTTAGTGTAGCTTACTTTTGAGCAGACATAAAAAAAATATCTGTAATACTATTTTTCTATTCTAGCCCTTATGGAGATTTCTCAACAACACAGAAGATGGAAGGCTTTTGGTATATAAATCTGAAGATATTAAGGATATCTCACGATTACAATCCCCCAAAATATGTGGTTATGTCAAACTAGAAGAAGAGAGTCTTTGGGGAGGAGGGCTCAAGGATAATCATGTAAATAAAGGTAAGCATCCCTCTGATGACCACTTTCAAAAGAAAATGTTTACATATGTATAAGTGTGTGAGTACATGTGTGTGTGTACCTATACCTATACATATGCTACATACACGCACACACACTGACACACACATTAATCACAGACCATTTCACATAGTGCAGGGGTCTGCAACCTTAAATACTCAAAGAGCCATTTGGATCCGTTTCCCACAGAAAAGAAAACACTGGGAGCCACAAAACCCTTCCTGTGCCTGACTATTTCTTGAGCAGCGACCACAAAACTAACATATATAGTTGAATTAAACATTCTATTTTCTTCTGAAACTTTTATTTTCTTGGATTTATCCATGGTTGGCCTACCAGGGGTTGAAAAGCTCAGTAAATCATGTGCCGGTGGGTGTTTCACATTGGCGGTTGTGACGTATATTTTGAGAGACAGGGAGCCGCAGCAGAGGGGTGAAAGAGCCACATGCAGCTCCAGAGCCGCAGGTTGCTCACCCCTGACATAGTGGAAAAAAAGAGTCTTGAGAATTAGCAAGGCTGATACTATATAGTATAAAGCTATTACAGAATCTTGGTGAGCGACTTGCGATTCTTGGTTAACTGCAACAGAGGATGCCAGATAGCCATCATAAGTTGGTGCAGTTACATTGTACAATGCAGTACGATGCAGTTTTGCAACTGCATTGACTTATGACAGTAATTTTGGTCCCAATTGTGGTAGTAAGTTGAGGATTACCTGTACTTAACTGCTTAACATTGTGACATTCATGCAAGAGAATGGTGTCTCTTTCTAGTACATGGAAACTTATAGGAAGTTTGCATTACAATAAAGTTCAGGATACTGTATTAGCATACAGTAGCTCAGGGATAATATGCTATCTCCCTGGAATAATACCTGACCTGTTCTCACTTTATTGGAAAAAGAATTCCACATACTATTAGTAGTGGTCATACTCTTTATTATATTTCTGTTTGGCTTAGCATAGTATTTGTATTAATCCCCATGGTCTCTTTAACAGTCTATTAAATAAATAAATTTAAATAAATAAATATTATTTTTAAAATTGACTTAGCATTATGTGCTAGGACTGTCTCTCTGGCATGAAGAAATAATGTAAGAAAGATTTAAGCAAAAGATTTCTGTAAATGGATGTTCTGCTTCTGCTTTCCTTATTGTATGGGGGATGGGGAGAGAGAGATTAAAAAGAGCAATTAAAATAATTGCTCTTTTCACAGTCTCATTCTCTGCATAAGTCACACAGTTATGACTGGAGATAAAATTGAAGAAGTTATCTTGTAAGTCCGCTTCACTCTAAAAATGTGGGTGGATGGTTAACAAATGAATAAATAACCATAAGCAATTTCTGCAATTCCCTAAGTTTTTCTGTTACACTTGCGCTGAACTGACAGATAATTTTATGATGAACATGTTCACATGTTATGGAAATTCTTGATACAACAGCTGTAAATAAGTTACCTGATGATATTCCAATTGTCATGATAGAAAATATTCCTAGGAGGAAAAGAGCTATTCCAGACCCCTTGAAAAATACTTGCAAGATGTTGGTGGTCGCAGATCATCGTTTCTTTAAGAATATGGGCCGTGGGGAAGAAAGTACTACCATTAACTACTTAGTAAGTGTAATTATCTGCTGTCAGTTGGCAGATAAAGAATGCCTAATTATTTTGCTACATTTAAGATTTGGCAGGGTTGAGTAAGAGGGTATAACTAAATATTTAAGTAGTATTCATAGTATGATTAAGGATGTACATATGAAAAATGCTTGGAATAGACAGTATTAACATACAGATAGTCCTTAATTTACAACAGTTCATTTAGTGACTATTCGAAGTTACGACGGCAATGAAAAAAGTGACTTATGACTGTTTTTCACACTTGTGGCCATTGCAGCATCCCCATGATAATGTGATCAGAATTCAGATCCTTGGCAGCTGGCTCATATTTATGATGGTTGGAGTGTCCCAGGATCATGTGATCTCCTTTTATGACTTTCTGACAAGCAAAGTCAATGGGGAAGCCAGATTCACTTCACAACCCTGTTACTAACTTAAGAACTACAGCGATTCACTTAACAATTGTGGCAAGAAAGGTCATACAATGGGGCAAGATTCACTTAACTGCCTCACTTAACAACTTAAATTTTGGGCTCAATTATGGTCACAAGTCGATAATTACCAGCATGTTTCTTGTAAATGGCACAAACTCACCTGTTTGTTCCAATTGCATTCTTTAGTCCAACATACCTCCATTTTTATGGAGAAAAATGATGAGAAAGAAACAGTATTATTATTTTATTTCACAGTTTTTATATACTGCTGAGGGCAGCAAACATATTAATACGCTTCTCTCCTCTTTTTCCCACAACAGCAATTTGTGCCATAGTCACATCATTCATAGTCTCTTGATTTTAGGCCTTCACCATTACACCAAACTAGATATTCATATATGAATGCTGCTTTGAACTCCTGCTTGATTAGTGTAATACAAATGTAACACATTCAATGACTTAAATAAGTAGAATGCTATTATTCTTTTCTCATGCACAGAATGTGAATTTATGTATAAATGTTAGGTTCTAATGACATGGATTGACTGCAATCCCTTGTTTTCCTTTCTGCATTTAGATTGAATTAATAGACAGAGTGGATGACATCTATCGCAATACCTCATGGGACAATGCCCAGTTCAAAGGATATGGCATACAGATAGAGCAGGTATTCAAATACCTCCCAGAAGGAATGCAAACACTTTTGCTGGATGCCAGAGTGCATTCAATTCAATATTTTATTGAATAATTTAACTGTACTGTGTGATACGTGCAAAACATGGGATGAATTATGATGATCCTAAGGTTATAGTTCTTTTTTGTTCTCCTTCCCCTTTTTCTTTCTAATAGAAATGCAGATAGAGGAAGTAGCCAGATAGTGACTTAACACAACAAGAAGAGAGGCAGCCACAGGCATTATTAGTGAGGAAAATCTTTCTTGGTATATACTTTTAAAAAACCATTGGTGCTTCTACTTACTTTTAAAACATATTCAGAAAACTTTCCTTAACTTTAAATTTACATGTTTCGTTATTAAAGAAAAGCATTAGTTATTTAAAAAAACAATAAGAGAGTAAACATAAATTACTACCCTACAATAAATTAGAAAAATTAAAATTACAGCTTGTCGTGTGAAGAGGACATTCTACCTCTGCTGTAATATCTCCCCAAAATTCAGCAATGTTTGTTTTATCATATTTTTCCAAATCTGCATATTTAGCAGAGACAAAGCCCTGTGAGAGGATATTACAACAGACCTGGTGAGCTGGGAGTATTTCAGTCAGAAAAAAATTGACTATAGCAGTAATCATGAAGGGAAAACTCATTACAGTTGTCTTCCTTGCTAACATCTCCACCCTCTCATTACAGCCAATCTTGCTTAAATTGGGAAACTCTAGCCAGGAAAAACTATCATTCAGGCACTCCTTCTTTTGGTATACTGTTCTAATTTAGTTAGAGTTTTAATTTTGGAACTCTCTTTTTGTTTAAAGCACTGGCTATATTTGTGTGAAGTAATGAATGCATATGCCTCAGTGAATTATGCTGTTTTATATTAAACTTCTGTATCAAATATATATATATTATTAATAAAGATAGTAAAGAGCAGTGTCTCTAATCCATTTTTTCATTGCGAAGAGAAATCCTGACCAGATATTCAATATTTGATATGTTAAAAACAATTGTTTCCCATATAAAATAAAAAAGGTAGCATATGCCTGGCAATGTTCTGATTATTTTCTTGCCACTGTTACTCCAAAAATGTTTTCTCTTTAAAATCAGTCTTACTGGATATAGCTGCAAATTCTATTCAACCTTCTAAAAGTATTTATTTACCAAATTTAGAATTGTTGAGATTTAGGTTTAAGCTACTGAAATTTAAAAGCTTGATATGGGTTTGCTGTGCTGAAGGATTTCTTTGGATATGCTTATTTTACCCAAAAACAGAAATACGTTTTCTTTCACCAGATAAATCATTTTAAAATCTTTCTGTTTGAGCGATAGTTTGCTGGGGAAAAAAGTGTAACATAATTTTAAGAATATGAATTGCTACGAGTCTTTGCTAATGAGTAATGGTATTTTCTCTTCATTAAAAAGCTAAAGCATTATTTGGAACCCTTTTTCTGTTTTTACAAAGTTTCTAAACATTTTATTTCTGTTTAATAAAGATTATTGTTCATAGTGAGCCAGAGGATGTACTTCCTAAAGAAAAACACTATAACATGGCGAAAAGTCAGCCTGATGAAGAGAAAGATGCCTGGGAAGTCAAGCAGCTGCTAGAGGTAGGTTTTTGTGTGTGTGCATGCATTTTAAATGATAAAATTAGGTATAAATAATTTCTTTCTTGACTCACTTAAGATTGGGGAGGATCTCCAAATTATAACGTATTTTAAGGAAGTTGATAACTGAATAGTTCAGGAATAAATATATTACATCATAAAAAACATTTTTAAATGTTACATTTTTTAAAAACCCCAAAGGAAATAGCTTTAAAATATGGCTCATGATTTAAAATGAACTAAATGCTTATCTAAGCTCTTAGAACTGTGGCAAAAATGTTGATGCAGCATGCTTTATCAAGTATATCTTAACTATTTTTCAATCCTCAGTATGCAGAAATTCTATTATAGGGTGTTTACTTCCTTTCTGGAATGCTTTTCACTATGTGATCCTGAGTAATTTATGATAGAAAAACAATCTCAGGCAAAATATTGTCTTGGGCAAGGAAAATGGATCAGAGGAAAGTGTTGTTCGGTGATGCTAGAAGTGAATCTCTTATTTATTGATCTCCTTTCCTAATTTATTGAACAACCATCTCTAAACTAAAAAGTGTTTGTTTTATTTGTCTCCGAAAGCAATTCAGTTATGACATTGCTGAAAAAGCAGCTAAAGTGTGCCTTGCTCATCTGTTTACATACCAAGATTTTGATATGGGTACTCTCGGATTAGCTTACGTGGCATCTCAAAAACCAAACAGCCATGGTGGCATCTGTCCAAAAGGTAAGTCTCTTTCTACTTTGGTTTTTCTTCTAGGAAATGAATGTAAATGTCTGAAGAGAAAAAAAAAAGTATGTATCTATTGTAGGCAGTTTACGTTTTGCTGGGGGCCTATAGCAGAGGACTCCAATCCTTTTTAGCCAGGAGGAACATTTGAAATGTTTGAGGCTGTGTTCTGGCACTTGCACAAAAGGCCTGCTTGGAGGTGGGTTTGCTTGTTTACAAAATGACTGTCATGGGAAACATAAACTCATCCCACAAGCATTGCTTTATTAGAATGCTACCTGCTACCTCAATTTCTTATTGCCCCTGCTTAATTTTTTCCGGGAAGATGTGTACATGTCCAAGCATGCACTAGATTATATTTTTCCCTTCATTTTCATTTTTCAAGCTTATGGGCCAAAAGGCATTATTGGAAATAAAGCGTATGGTAAAAGCTAGCAATTTATTTTCTAGTATTAACTTAATGCAAGTTCAGGCAGGAAAAAAACATGGTACGTGTCAAATGACTTTCTGTTAAAAGTCTCAAAGCTGAAAAGAGACTTGAACTTTCCAAAATATCTAGTTTCTTTAGATTTAAATTGGTATTAAGCAGTAACTCCTAAAACACAGTCAACAAAGGATGGCATGTTTGCAAGCTAGGAACACTCCAGTGTATATTCGTTCCTTTCCCTGGTGTGATAGCATAATTGAGAGAAGCATCAGTCAAAGAGACTTGTCAAGATGTGTTCCTAAAATTGTGAATCCTCCTGCATGTATCTACGATGGTCTAGCAGTGTCGAATGACTCTTGATATTTTTATCTTCTCTTTCCTAGCTTATTCTAATTCGGTACCAGGAAAAGCTGTCTATCTTAACAGTGGCTTAACCAGCACAAAGAACTATGGCAAAACGATCCTTACAAAGGTATTGCAAATTATGGATACCATTTTAAGGAAATCAATAATATTGTTTTTCTAGGCTGATTTTCTAATGAAAATGAAGATGATCTTTCCTACCAACTATGGTGACCGAGCTGCTAAACTGGGAAAAATGGGTCAGGTTGACTGAACTGTTCTCAAAACCTTTCTGAACATTGAAACCAAGCCCCCTTTCTTCTAATTTGCACATTTTTGCCCAATTTGGTGCTTAAAATCTTAATCATGATTATATTCAATGTCAATTACATTTTGCTGGATTAGAGTATAACGATTAAGTAGTTGGTAGTATGAAACATTTTGTTAAACAGTTTATTTTAAAACTTAAAGAATGCCTAAAGCAAATATAACCTGAATTGTATGTGCATGAACCAAATAAAAGCTTGCGTTTGTTTAATTGTGATTGCCAAAACTTGGAACAGGACTCACATTATGGTAATGTCGATTCTGTATTCTTTAAAATTATTGGATTGTACAGTAATTATATTTCAGTACAGGTAGTACTCGACTTATGACTTACAATTGAGCCCCAAATTTACGTTGCTAAGTGAGAAATGTGTTATGTGAATTTTGCCCCATTTTATGATTTTTCTTGCCACATTTGTTAACTGAATCACTGCAGTTAGGTTAGTAACAATGTTGTTAAGTGAATCTGGTTTCCCCATTGACTTCGCTTGTCAGAAGGCTGAAAAAGGCGATCCACATCACTATGTAATTAGTATGCATTCAGATTTGCGGAATGTTGTGTTTAGCTTTATACCTTGTAGACATTGTGTCAGATTCTATTCACTTAGGCATTTATTGAAATGTACAACCAGGTGTGCCTAAAATTTTGCAAACAACTGTATAATAACAGAAGTCTTTGGAGCATTGTTGGTCCTATTGTCAGAAGTAGAAGTCAGCTGAATGAACAAAATTATAATGCAGTCTTGTCTTCTAATACAAGATAATATGTCACAGTTCAGAACTGAACTGTGGTGTTCTTGGTGCTCTGACATCTTGCTTGCAGATGATTCATTATCCAAGTAAGTGCCAACATCAGTGCGAATGAGTGTGGATTTTGTTTCCTATTTCTATATAGTAGCTTGCTCTGCCAGTTTTGGTGGGGTGTGATTTTCTCCTTGTTAGTTCCTAGATTAGAGTATTGTTTTCAGTTTGACTGATGTTAATTCTTATTTATCTGGGAGTTGGCTGCTGAAAAGTAGGTTTCAACAGCTTCTTTATTGCTGCTTTGAAGGATATATAAATATGGTTTATTTCTTTTGTCTATTGATGGCTGATTTGTCTGAATGCCAGCTTCCAAGAATTCCATGGCATTTTTAGATTTAGCTTGGTCTAGGTTGGGATAGTACAATGGCTCAGTAGTTAAGATGCTGTGTTTGTCAGCTGGAAAGCTGTCAACCCAGATTTAAGACCTGAGCTCCATGTGAGGGGGTGAGCTCCTGTTCTTGCCCCAGCTCCTGCCAATCTAGCAGTTGGAAAGCATGCAAATGTGAGTAGATAAATACCTGTGTTTCCCCCAAAGACCCAGTCTTATTTTCTTTTGGCTCCGAAATAAGCACTAGGCTTATTTTTGGGAATGTATTTTTCCCCATGTACAGGAGGCCCACTTCTCCTTGCTCATGGCAGGGGAGAGGGGTAGAGCTACCCCATGTGCCCCGCACCAGCTTACCTCAGGGCCCCCACAGCCAGACCACCCACATCCTGACACCTGTCTTGCTTTGCGGCGGTGGCTCCAGCAGCCTTGTCCAGCAGGACCCTGCATGGCCACTGGCTCACTTCATCTGCTTGCTCGTGGCTGCAATGGAGCAGGAGGTTGCTCAGGCACTTAAGTGGGCTTATTTTGGGGATAGGGCTTATATTAGGCGCATGCGTAAAAACATGGTCTTATTTTCGGGATAGGGCTTATTTTTGGGGAAACAGGATCAGTATCACTTCAATGGGAAGGTAACCACTCTGTGACATTATGCTGACCACATGACTCAGGAAGCGTCTTTAGACAGTGCTGACTCAATAGTCTTGAAACAGATGAGCACCTCCCCCTATAGTCGACAATGACTAGTGGAGTAAAATCCGCAGGAACCCGTTTACCTTTACCTTTTGGGTCTAGGATGCCTACAGTTTCCCACTCAACACTATGAGTCTGTCCATGTCTTCTGAGAATAAGGAGTGTATTCTGACTGATAGTTGGTTTTCATGGATGCACTCTGCTAGTCTTCTGCCTGCCTGTCTTGCACAGTGGCTGTTATAAAGGACTTGATTGATTTGGGTCCTACAGTGATACCAGGTGGTTGTAATAATCTATTGATTGTTTATGAGATGTTTTTGATATATTGCTGTGTTCTTTTTATAGCTTGTGTTGGTTGTGCTGTAGTGGGTTGACTGGTCAGGCACTTTTTGATAAAGTTGCATGGGTATCCATTTTATTGGAAGATTTTGTATAGGGGGCCTGCTTCTTTTTTCTGGGGTTCAGGATTCCCACAGTGTGTTTGTACTTCTTGTGGGAGGTTGGATTGTTACTTGGTTAATGGAGCACTTGGTTAGTATGGGTTGGTTAGAGTTGCATTTCTAATTTGCTGTTTCCTTTGCTGATGGGGATATCCAGAAAGAGTAGTATGTTGTTGTTTGTTTCCCTTGTGAATTGTATTTATTTGAAAATGCTGTTGCTCGTTACATGTATCTTCTGTAGTTCATTTCATTTTTTAATGGGACAAATAAATGTGGGAGTGCTGTAGTTTCTAGACCTTGCATTATGGTCTGTGCTATTAGTCATCAAAGTGGTGATCCCATGGGTGTTCCTCTGATTTTTCCATCAAACTGAAATTAGGTAATGAGATTTATGATTCTAGATATTTCCATAATTACATCTTCTTCTATTTTTAGGTCTTTAACTCTTGGAGATACTATATTGAGGAATTGGTGGAATATTCGTTACCCTCTGTGAGATGTACAAGCTTGTTCTAGGGTTTTTGGCTGTGTTGGATGTTGACCTCTTTAGTAATGAGACAGTTGGATGAAGAGACATGCTGGGCTTGTGTATTTTGGGTGTCCATAGAACCATGGCAGAACAGGTCCACAGTTTTTCATCTTCCACTGTTTTTTTTTTAATGATTTGACCTTTCTTGATTAGGTCATTGTGGGCTCTCTTGGTCAGGTTGTCCAGTTTCTATTATTAGGTTGATGTTTACTGGAATGTAGATTTCTTTGTCCTGGAGTAATTCTTTGGAGTTTTGTACGCATAATGTTCTGTATACTCTGTGTACCCTACATAACCCTGTTGTCTGTTGAGAAGATGGTACTGATTTAGTCCTTCTTTAGGTTTTTAAGGTTTTTATGTTTTCTGCTTGAGTTGGTATTGCTTTTTGTTGCACTGATCTGTGGTATAATTATTTGTCTTAAGTTTTTTTTTTATCTATTTTTTTAATTAACAGACAAGTTCTCTGCTTCATATGCTGCTTCTAAGGCTAAAGGGAATTCTAACCGATTGGCATTATCCATTTACAGTTGACACTTTTCTGGAGGATGTTGTGTACTACAGTGGGCAGCTGGACATATTCAGATATCTCTTTGCTTCTGGGGTTTAGCTTTGAACAGTTTAGTTTGTAGATTTCTTGGTGCTCTCTGAGCTTGGTTTTGCTTGCAGATGTTTCATTACACAACCAGATAATATCATTTTGTTTTCATTTAACAGGAAGCTGACTTAGTTACCACTCATGAGTTGGGACATAATTTTGGGGCAGAGCATGATCCTGATAGCATGCCACAATGTGCTCCCACTGAAGATCAAGGCGGAAAATACGTTATGTACCCTATTGCTGTGAGCGGGGACCATGAAAACAACAAGGTTCTTGTTTTTTTAATCTCCACGTTGTTCCATGTATAAATAATGTCTCTTTATGTGGGGAAAGATCTTTTAAGTTTTATACTTCAGTTTAATTTACCATTGCAAATATTACAGTGTTTCATTGCATTTTTTAAAAATACTGGTTTGAGGAAGGGTATCAAAAGAAAAGAAAAAAAGAAAAATTTAAAATCAGGAATAAAGCAATAGAAATCAAGATGGATGCTAGAAATACCCATTCTGGTTCTGAACTGTGACAAGAAATCCTGAGTTAATGGATCTAAGTGATTATGTAATGGGGGGCTGACAGAGGCCTCAGGTGGGTGAATTCTATACCAAAGTTTGCAACTACCCACATTTGCAAATGACAGCATTTTACAGCTTTTATTTTCCCCACTTTCCTGTAACATTTTTAGATGTTTTCGAACTGCAGTAAAGCATCCATTCTTCAGACCATACAGACCAAGGCCCCAGAATGCTTCAAAGAACGGACCAACAAAGTATGTGGCAATTCCAGAGTGGATGAAGGGGAGGAATGTGATCCTGGCCTCTTGCATCTTCAGAACGATCTTTGCTGCACATCTGAGTGCAAGCTGAAGCCAAACGCAAAATGCAGGTGAGGCAGTAGCAAACTAAATAAAATAAAATAATTGGCCACAGAAGGAACAAAAATGAAGGTGGGGAATGCCACTTGAGTCTTTGTCTCTTATATTAAAGTCAACATACGCCAGTTCTTCAAACAGGAGTTGCAACTCCAGAAAAGAGTACCCCAATTATTTGTATGTACACCAATTCTTTATATGGCAGTAGAACCCCATTGAGAAAATTTGGATTTCATGGGAGGGGTCTTAAAATTTGGGGTGAGTTGAAACCTGATCTTCCCCATCCAGACTCCCATAGCCTCCAGGCACTGAAGAAGCACCTCCACAGCACTCCTTGTTGGCCCTAAGGTAGACCTCTATAGTGTCAGCAATGTACTTAGGGCATCTCATGTCATGCCAGCGAATAAAATTATCCATTGGTTTCATATACAAATGGTAAATAGGAACAGGGGATGATCAGAGTTCTGAAAGAGTCCATGGGAAAGGTTGGAGACAGGATGAAAATTGTCTAATGCAATTTCTAGAGAAAAAAAAAGACATATTTTTTTTAAAATAAACAATCTTTATGGTCCTTTTTTTTTTTTTGCTGTTTCTTGGAGTTTATCACTTTAGATATTATTTTTTCCCATCTGCTTAGTGATCGAAACAGCCCCTGCTGTAAAGGATGCCAATTCGAAAGTGCAGATAAGAAGTGCCAGGAAGCTATCAATGCAACCTGTAAAGGGGAATCCTATTGCACAGGTAAGCCTTTTGTTTTCTATTTTTAGTCCTAAACTATTTTTGATTTTAATTTCAAATTTTTCAATAGTACACCCTGTATATTTTGGAGTAGTGCGGTGGCCTAGAGGTGGAGCTCTTGCCTCACAATCGGGAGGCTGTGAGTTTGATTATTATAAGGTAGAGGCAGATATTTCTGTCTCTGGGCACAATGAGAATATATCTGCTGAACGAATCTCCGCATTGGCGTCAGGAAGGACTTTTGGCCAGTAAATACTCTGCTAGCGCCATTCAGTTGCCCAGACTCCACCCTGCAAGGGATTATGAGGTCGTTAAATGAAGATGATGACACCCTGTATATTTTGTTTTGGAAGGCCAGTTATATTGTTTAAGATAATTAAACAGTATTTTACAGATAATTAAATAATTTTATTAATTAATTATGAATTTTGCATTCCAAGACAAGTGTGTTTCCAAAACAGAAATTTCTTGAAAAAGATATTCCCAGTGATACCTTGATGGTAAAATGGGTAGCCAATAAATTTTATAAATAAATAAAATAAATAAATAAATGTGCTTATGTGCTTTCTTCTCCTTGCCAGGGTTATGAACTGAACATACTACCGAACTTTAAATCTGGGCTTATAATCTTTAACTCTTTAAAAAAATCTGAGATAAGATGTAATTCAAGGTTCTGGTAATTACCTCTAAAGCCCTTCATGGTATGAAGCCTGATTATCTGTATCTTAACCGTCATAATTCTAACTCAGAAAAACTGAGACACACAAAAAAAATTAAAGCTTATTTTCAGGCTAATTTTCTTACTTGTTTGT
>JANHFM010005540.1:3782-14672 GCA_032468115.1 Grayia smithii | reverse complement strand
TTGTGGACTTCAATTCCCAGAATTCCTGTGCCAGCATGGTTGGCTCAAGAATTCTGGGAGTTGAAGTCCACAGGTCAGAGCCATAATTGCCCATCTCTGCTTTAAATTAAAACTTAATTTTTTTTTCCTATCGGGTTCTGTGGGCGTGGCTTGGTGGGATCGGGGTGTCAGGTGACTTAGTGGCCGTGGCTCTGAGTGACGTCAACTTAGTCACTCCCACCCAGGTTTTGTGGCTCCCGGTAATTTTTTTTTCATTGGGAAACGGCCCAAATGGCCCTTTGAGTGTTTAAGTTTGCCGACCCCTGGGCTAGGTAATTTGAAACTGTTTCCAAAGTTATAACAACTTGCTTAGTGAATGACATACCCATGAGTTCTGTTTATTTGTAAAATAATAATTTGTTTATAGAAATGAAGATGTGATTTCCCCCTTTTTTAACAGGACAAGAAATTGGACAGGCAATATGAAGAAAACACCAAATCTCTGTTTGGTCCAAGTGTAAGTTTGCTTGAATTAATACTTTTAATACTGCATTTGTTGACAACGTACTTCTGCTGGATAAAGTTTTCTTCAGGTAGTCCTCAACTTATGACCAGTCATTTAACAACAATTGAAAGTTACAACAGACTCAAAAAAAATGTACTTATGACCCATCCATGAATTACAACTGCCAATACCACTCCTGCAGTCATGTTATAATCGCATTTTGGGCACTTTAGCAACTGGCTTGCATTTACCACCAGCTGCAGCCTCCAGTGGTCACAATAGCCTTTGTGACTTTTGCTACTTTACATAAAAAAATACCCACTGAATAAGCTGGGTTCAGATTTATTACCATGTGATTTGCTTAATGACAGGTGATTTGCTTAATGACCATCATAAGAACAATCATAAAATTGAGTCCGGTTATATGGTAACTCAACTTATGCCTGCAATGAGTCACAATGAACATTCCCGAATTCATTTGTCCTAATTCAGTAAAATGTATATTCAGCTGAACAAAAAAGTCAACCTATATTGGATAGGAAACTTAAAGTCTAAATAAATCATGTAGGTATAATGTCATGTTTTTGAATTGTGTTTTTAAAAAGCTACAAGGTTGGTTTACAACAGGGGTGTCAAACTCAAGGCCCACAGGCCGGATCCGGCCTGTGGGGTGCTTAGATCTCGTCCACGGGGCTACTCTGGAAACAGCAAAGGACTGGTCCACTGTGTCTCTGCCAGTGAAAAGGGAGCTCAGGAGGGCCATGCTGGGCACTTGCCTTCTGCTGCGTAGGGCTCTGGACAGCTTGTGCCGCCATCTGGGGGTCCTCCGTGTGGTCTGAGAGGGAAGGCGAGGCTCCTCTGGAGGACAAGGGTTTGGCGCTCTCCTGGCTTTTCTTCCTCCATTGGAGAGAATGGATACTCTAGCCCTGCCTGAGGCACCACAGGTGCCGCCAACACGAGTGATGTCGAGCTAGCCATGCCCACCCTGACCACGCCCACTCCAGCCATGCCCTACCCCCTGAGGTCAAACACAACCCTAATGCGGCCCTCAATGAAATAGAGTTTGACACCCGTGGGTTACAAGAACCCAATCCAGTTCCGAAAGATACTATTTCCAGGAAAAACTTGTTCATGCCAAACTATCAAATTCTCAATATAGAACAACTTCAGAACTCTGACTTACTTGAGATTATACATACTTGTGTTTCTTGCATGAGCATAAGCTACAGATGTCCTTTCTTAATTTCATTCAACTATATTTTAGCTTAAGTTAGTTTCAATTTATCCTATGGTAGTTGTAACTTTATCATACTTCCCTGTTTAAAAGTAACCTTGTAGAAATGAAGCAGTTTCATACTATACACAACTTTCCTTCAGCCCATTGTAGCAAAGCTTTTAAATGGTCATCTTTCATTAAAATTGCAGAGGTTTGAATGGGCCAGAATTCTCTCAGGACTTGCCTTCTTACCTACCACCTGTACAGGATATGTGTTAGCGGCCCTTAGAAGCAGGCCTTCTGTGAACACTTTGGATGATGTAATAAAGCAAGCTGTTAAGTAAGACGTTTAGCCTCCTCCTCCTCCTCCTCTTCCTCTTCTAATTAATGTATGATCTGGTTGTCTCTTGTAGAATGTCGAGATGTTGAGCAGCATGGATTCAGCCTCCATCAGAATTATCAAGCCTTTCCCTGTTGTGCCCCCGGCAAGTCGGCACCAGCCTTTGCAGCCCATCGTACCCGTGTCTGTGGCCGCAGGGCCCCCAAAACTGGATCACCAAAGAATGGACACTATCCAAGAGGATCCAAGCACAGACTCCCATATGGAGGAGGATTGTTTTGAGAAGGACCCTTTTCCAAACAACAGTACAGCTGCCAAATCATTTGAAGATCTCACAGAGCATCCGGTCACCAGGAGTGAGAAAAGCTCTTTTAAACTGCAGCGCCAACATAGAGTAGACAGCAAAGAAACTGAGTGCTAGTTCCTGCCTTCTCAGCTGCTGATTCTTCTGCACAAAATCAAGTTCAGTTAGTTGAACTAAAGCCATTTCATTATATTTTCTGCCTGTGTGTCTGTTTGTGTGTATGCATTTGTACATGCATATGCATATATATGTACCCTGAGAAAAAAGCAAGGAAGTGACCAATTACAGGTGCTGGCCATATGTATAATCTTCCTGATATCAGTATGAAAGAGTACAGCCTAAAAGCATAAAAAGTGAGGTCAGATATATTGAGTTTTTCTGACCCTTTTCTGTATTCTCAAATTGAACCTACCCTTCTGTGGATGGAATCAAGCCATAATCTCTCTGAACCAAGATTTGTGTATCTTAGTATTTTTATAATGTGCCTTCTTGGTATTAAACAGCACTGGTAAAGGAGATTTCTTTTTCCCCTCCAGAATAGTCCTTCCAAATAAATGAAGTCGTCTTTTATTAGAGACTTCAGGAATGCTGCTAAACAGTATTTTTTTTTTTTAAATGAAAGATGAAGGGAACCTTTCCATTTAATTGGGATTTAGGAAAGGCCGAGATTTCAGCTAAATTTGAAGGTAGTATCATAGCAGCTAATTACTTCAGTGCAAATCTTGGAATGTAATGTTTTCAGAATAAAATATAGTGTGGCTTTAATTACGCCATTCTGATCGGAAGTTCCCAATAGGAAGTTAATCAAAAACAAATTGAAACAGAAGCGTTTTCACCGATTTTCAGATCGGTGCTGGATCTGAAAGCGTGCTGGAGGTTAATCTCTGATGCAAAACGAACAGCTTAAATGTGTAATTGTCATTTCACTTCTTTCACTTTGTGAGGAAGGAATGCAAGTTTAGAAAGGGGACTTCATAAAATTGTATTTCAAACCATGCCAGTGTACAGTATCCAGGACATCTGCATGTTGTTTCGGCTGTGGCGTATTTCACATTGCATTTTTACGGTTGATCTGCTTCTGTGAGGAAGCAACAGTTGTGGGTGCAATGAGGAAAAAGACTTGTTGTGCAGGGCTCCTCTGCCTCTAGCCTGGCTTATCTCAATCCTGATCTCCGTCAAGTGCCAATTGCTGCCTTTGTGGCTTTCTCCAGGCCTTTTCCCAAGTGAGCAAAAGCAGAAACGGCACAGCCCTCTCTCCTTTTAATGGGAAGGGATCTGATCTCAGGAGTTGAGGCAGTGCATATAGAAGTGGTTGGCTCATGATCCAAAGAGTAGCATTATTTCCGATTGCACATCTAATCATGTCCTAAGTTATGCTTTATATCAAACACAACAGCTTGGGAGCTGGTCCACGTCAGAAGAAATGACTGATGAAAAAATTGTATTTTGTAGCATCTAATTAACAAACCTGTACATTTTTTCATGGATATTTGTTACACTACTTGAATTTGTGTCCCTGAGGTATTTTTACCGATATTCTGTTAATTTTTTTAGGTTTCATGCCCAGCTGTAAAGTAACCTTTGTATGAGGAGTAAGAGCTCCCATTGCCATGTAATAAATGATTTTCTAAAATATATTGAAATATAAAACTAGTTGGTGTTAATTAAAACTTCAGGTTTTTCAAGCCCTGGAGATGTCAACCCTGACTGGGCTCCTAAAGCTAAGTAAGATCAGGCCCGGTTAGTACCTGGATAGGGCAGATTCAGCAAGAATCCTAAACTGTAGGCTAGATTAGATATTCCAAAAACATTCTAGAAGGAGCAGGAAGAAACCAATGTCCATATTATTGCAAAGCTACTTGCATGATTATGACCATGAGGTCACAAGTTAAGCTTGTATCAAGGACAACTTACAAAAGTTTTTCATGAGATGTATCTTGGCATTCATCGAATAGTTGTAAATATTGAAACACAAATCCACCTTTTTCTGTGATAATTTAAAAGTTTCAATAACCCATTAAACATTTTACTTCGATGTGTGTCGTAGTAACCAAGGCAATTAAATGCTACAGTTGTCTATCTTGCATTCAAGAAACAGCTATGCAAGAGGTTTGTATTGATGAGTAGTCTAAAATATTTGCTTTGCCCTTGTATTTTCAATTGTATCTGGAGAATGTGGCCTTAACCAATAATAGGTGCAATAGCAGCAATCAAAAGTAGAACATGAATGTTTGTTCTTTAAGAACTGTCCAGCTCATCTTAGTATAGTATTATCAACTGCTGAACACTGGATAAAAAGGAATCTGTTGGCATGCTGGTTATTTGACTGATTATGATAGAGTTGCCCATCCTTGTTCTATTCTTTTAGCAAGGTTAGTACCATAGAAATCAGATAATGTAACTCCTGTCCAGTGAAATATCTAAGGAGGAAGCTTGAAATGGCCTATGTCACACTTGAAGCAGGAGCTGATATTAGGAAATTGCAGAAAGCACATTTTGCTGCATTCTGGTTTGGGCCTTTGCATTTAAACTGTCTTCTTTTGGCAACTCCGATGCATTTCCAAAGAGCTGCCTGCTCACTTCCTTCCAGCCAGCAAATGCTAGCTGCAAAGCAAATTTTTTTAGACTAAGCGCCCACATCAGCGAAGATTAAATAGCCAAAGGACCCATTGCTTGTATTGTTATAATTGTGGTTTTTGTTTACCAAATTATCACGCATTCCAAGACCAATGCTATACATTATCAGCTTGGATTACACGTAGCTTAGAGGTAGTTTCAAACACTTTAGCTTTTTTCCAAAAAGATACTGTGGTTCAGTATGTTTCTTACCACAATGATCTGAATTGCTCTTTCCCCTATTGTTGTGTTCCTGCTTCCCTCTGCAATCAGAATGTCACTTTAGTGGTAACCTACCAACCAGGTTGATTTTTTCTTCAGTGCCTGAAGACAACTTTTGCTATATTTCATTCACGTTGTTGATTGTCTGAGTCAGGGTCATCACCCCCCAAATTCTCAAGATTTGGTCATTTGATTCAGAATTATCAATTATTGTAATCGTTTTGGATTACAATTACTACCGTGTTTTCCCCAAAATAAGATCTCCCTGGATAATAAGCCCTCCCCCCAAAATATTTAAATGCATGTGCGGCCAGTCCCTGCCATTTCCTCTGGTTAGGGTTAGGGAGACAGAGCTAGAAATCAGGTAAGATGGCAAGAGGACCCCAGTCTTGCTCCAGGCACCCCAAAATAATATGACCTCCACAAAAATAAGACCAAACGTTTATTTCGGGGTTCAAAAAAAATATAAGACAGAGTCTTATTTTCAGGGAAACACAGTATCTATATTGTTTGCATTAACAATTGTCCTTTCTTTTAATTCCATATTTTAATCCCTATGACATATGATTCTGTATCTCGACTGCTAATGTCCACTACAGAAATCATTTGCCAACCTATCTAACTAAGTCACCTGACCACTTAATGTATGCATGATCCTGGGCTACTTAACCAGTTTGTTATTGCCAGAGGAGAAAGATTTCTTAGGGCAACAGTGAAGCCATCTAAAAGTAGACATACAACCCACTGGAATCCGTGAATGTCAATTCTAGTGTTGAGGAAATCAAATTTAGCCTTTTTTCATGTTGTGCAATTTGGAAAATCTAGAGGATGTGGAAATCACTTAAAGAGGAAGATCCCTCCTGAAATAATCTTAACCCTTAAGGTTTAAGCCTATAGTCTTTTTGAGTGCAGCCCATAAAATGCTATTCAAAACCTGGTGATCCTTCCAAACAACCCAAGTTGGACACCCAGCCCTGTTCTGAGCCTGAAATATAGGCTAAAGTTCTGTAGCAATGTGTGATTGTTTGATCCCTCAGGCTTGGTTTGTATTTCTTGTGTTGACAATTTTCTTATGGAGCGTGCATTGCAATTTTTAACAGGTAACTGCCCTACCTATACCGGTTATGACATAATTAGAAAACTCAGCAATTCTGTGTGAATATTTATAGAGGTCTAATAATTGAGAATGCAAGTTCATATCAGTATACTCCCTTAAGAAATTGGTATCGCTGATTGTGGGGAAAAAAGGAAATTTTATTTTGAACTTACAAAACCTGCAATGTTATTCTTTTTATTGTTTCTTAGCAGTGGGGATGCCCAGGAGACTAGCTTCAGGGTAGAGATGATCTACATCCCGCCAGTAGGGAAGCAATTGAGGAAGGCTTGACAATTTTTTTTCTAGGAGTGTCCAAAGCTGGTTTGCTAGAAAAGTATTTCCTTTTTCTGATAAATGGAGTCCATCTGACAGGTAACAGTCGAAGTCCTAAACCAGAGATTTCACAAAATACAAAATGTTGTAAATTGTTCAGATGACTTTACAGAAAGAAACCTAAGCCAAAAATGCAGGCAGTCCTCAACCTACGACCACAACTGAATCCAAAATTTCTGTTCCTAAGTGACACATTTGTTAAATGAGTTTGTCCTTTACAACCTTTCTTGCCACTTTAGTTTTTAACTAAATCACTGCAGTTTTTAAGTTAGTAACACGGTTGTTAAGTGAATCTGGTTTCCCCATTGACTTGGCTTGTCAGAAGGCTGCAAGTATCGCATGACCCCCGGGACACTGCAGCTGTCATAAATTTGAGTTGCCAAGCATTTGAATTTTGATCACGTGACCATGGGGATGCTCCAATGGTCATAAGGGTGAAAAATGGTTGTTAAGTTACTCTCTTCATGCAGTTGTCATTTTGAACAACTAAATGAACTGTTGTAAGCAGAGGACTACCTGTGTTAATCATTGTTCAACTAATCTGCCAGTCTGCAAAACAGAACAGGATGAGCTTCTAAGGGAGACTTTGCACCCAGTAAGGAAATTAGCTTCACTTTGCGTATACTGTGCAATGACAATCTCAGAAATCACACCTGGTCTCCTTTTTGCATAAGTGTCCACAGGTCGATGACATCAGCGCCACATTCTTCAGCTACTTTAACACAAGCCTTTGCATATTCCCCAGTGACAGAATTTAGCCGATTTAATTTTTCACCTGTTGAGAATTAGTGGGGAAAAATACATCAAACTTAAAAGCTGAGTTCAGGTTTTGCTTTTTGAGTAACAAACATGAATCGAATCACAAATGGATCCAGATGATGCAAGTCACCACCCTTAGGCTTTAACGCTGTACAGGTAGTCCTTGTTTAAGGACCCAAATTGGAATTGGCAACTTGGTTGTCAAGCTAAGTAGTGGCTAAGTGGAACTACGAAGGTGCTTCAGCATTCCTTTGCTTTATAGATTTGTGAAGGTCATAAATGTGGGGGTTGGTCATAAATCACTGTCACAACTGAAAACAATTGCTAAGCGAAACAGTGGCTAATCAAGGGGGACCTGTAGCTAACTAAGATAGAGGGTGAAGGTGGACAAACAGAATAACAATATAATTCCTTTATGGAGGAACTCATAGCTCTGGTCCCATCCAGATGATGACATGGGCAATTTTTGGAATTTAAGCTTGGTTTAATTTAAATCTAGAGTTATTTTTTGCTATTCTCATTACTTCCAACCTATTGATCTGTTGGACCGAAAGCATGTAAAAATCAGAATTGTCCTTGGATATCTTTCCAAAACCCTAGTAAAATGGAAATAAATTTAGTGTTAGGAGAAATGTCACAGAAGAAAGAACAAAGGTAAAAATGGGTTAGTTCCAACTAGCGGCTGCAGAAAACAAAAAATTCCCCCAAATGCATCCTTCCGGGAGAGGCAGCTGGATAATGAATTGGAAAACTGTGATTGGGCCAGCCTAGACTCACCTTCATCCTACTGCGATCATGTGACTTAGTGCAGTGTGTACTCAGCCCACCCTCTGCTTCCCACTGCACACATACACAAAGAGGTGTAACATGAGGACAGAGCTGAAGTATACTTATACAGAAGAAACTCATTACTTTATTACAGAGGAGGAAACAAACATGGCCTCTGGCCATTGCTGGTAAAGAGGCTGAAATAGATTATGGAATTCATGCTCTGCGCATTCTTTCTTGCTTACTTCCTGTATTATGAATGTTTGTTATGAATTCATAATGGAAGGGATGTTGAGATAGATAGATAGATAGATAGATAGATAGATAGATAGATAGATAGATAGATAGATAAAACTTTATTGTCATTGTTCCCTAGCAGGAACAACGAAATTTCTTGGTTGCTGCATCAAGTTAGTTAATGCACATGCCGCCATATTGGATGACAGTTATAATATTCCTTCAGATAGATTCCTTTAAATATATTTCCATTTCGATTTTAATAACAATCTGATTTCCCTCTCTCCGGTGATTCAGGTCCTTATTCATTTCACATTTTGTTAACAAGTCAGTCTTAGAGCTTAAAAGCCAAATTCTGAATTGAGCAACCAGCCGCTGCGTCTGCACGTGCCGCCATGTTGGATGGAGTGTGCCATATATGAATTAAAAACCAAGTTCTGAACAGTTCTCCATTACCAGGACTCCTATCTTGACTGGATTCTGTGAGGACATTACAATCCAGGAACATCGACACATTTTGCTAACCAAATTAGATCTGGTACCCATTTTACTTTTTCCCAGCAAGAGCTATCAGAACAGACAAGATTGAGTGTAAATATATGTATAACGTAGCACCACTGTTTGATACAGAGAATCCTTTTGTTAACCACAATATCACATGCAGTAAAGCTTAGAAGCTAATTTTGCCCTCACAGCTTCACTGCAGATGATTTTGAGCTGCTGCGTTATTTTTGATTTTGTTTTTTTCTTAAAAGCTATTTCCATACAGTTGTACACTTTGCTTCTACTTTTAAGATGGGAATAAATAAAACATACCAACGATTATGTTATTTTGCAAAAAAAAAGAGGCTAATGGGACAAATTTGGAAGAACTAATGGAAAAAGGCTAGGCAAACATTCTATTCCTGGTATAACTTAATTAGGTGGAACATGGAATAAATCATGCAGAGAAGTTTGCCAATTCTATTCAAAAAGGAATAAAAAAAATTCCTCACCTTTCGCCACACACTCTTTTTCCCAATTAGCTTCATGAAGAGGTGGTGGAGTCACTAATATAATGTCCTGTTTGGAAATGTCCACAGAGTTGAGGTAGCATATCATACTTTTCAAATTGTCCGCATATTCCTCCAGTGGAATGTGCTGTCTGGGGTTCTCATCTGTGTAACAAGATACAGGAGTTAACTTTCTGGTAGTAGTTGTGCTCTGCTCATGTTTTGTTTCTTACACAGCTCTTCTCAAGCTGGAAAAAGGTGGGACAGTTAAGTAAAATTGGGAGTGGGGGGGGAAGCAAAAAGCCTCCATTCTAAATACGGTACATTTTCACAAAGTAAAGAAAGTGCTAACTTGGCTACAAAATCAATTAGACACAAGGAATACTGAGAAAGACAGTGGTGTTTCTGTTTCCTTGAAAGACGCTCACCCCTCCCAGCATGGACCTTTTGAAGGAAAATACAGTCAGCTGCTGGCTCAGCCATACAGCCCTGGATACCAAGAATGCTGATTCAGCAGCCTGGGAAGCAATGAAACATCATCTCAGTAACACCCATTCTAAGAGCCTTTGTTGAAATTCAAACAAACCATTGTATCCCCTCCCATTAACTCAACAATCTGATGCACTAACATGCATTTTGCCATAAGTGGTTGGCATTTCTGCTGATTAAACATATCTGGACCAGTGCATGAAGGTTTTAAAATATTTGAAGTAACATACTTTTTAACCCCAGCCTAACAAAACATTAAATTAGAAGAGTAGGAAGAAGAATCAAAATTTTCTATACCTTTCAAAGCGCTGTCATTTGCCCCGAAGA
Organism: Grayia smithii; assembly: GCA_032468115.1. NCBI lineage: Eukaryota > Metazoa > Chordata > Lepidosauria > Squamata > Grayiidae > Grayia > Grayia smithii. The sequence goes on along the minus strand of JANHFM010005540.1, from coordinate 4,489 downwards.
AGACAGTTACCGCCAGGATGTTTCCAGCATTATGGTCTTTGTTGATTAATTTTGGAAGAACAATTTTAGCCCACCTGGTGTTGTAGCCAGAAAGTCCACGATTCAAGACATCGCATTTTCTAAAATGAGTATACACATAAAATGAGCATCTCTCTGGGTGTCCCATTATGTAATAAATCTACATCTTGAAATGGTAAAGATTTGCCAGGGAATATTCAGCAGTGTATTCCATGTAGGTTATTCAGAATTTTAGTCCCAAAGAATTCACTGTTACATACTACCAGTCAAATTGGTTCAGCACTTAGCATGAATCTGACTTTCTCTTCCTCCCCTCTCCATAATGTACTACATTCCATGTTGAAAAGAAGCTTTTTGTATCTTTCATCATTTCTACCCAGAATTCTTATGCATTTTCTTATTGTCAAACCTTATTTACAATGCAGAACAATAATGATGTTTATGTTTTCAATTAATTTCCAGTGTATTTCCAGGCATTACGCATCATTATAGATTCGAAGAGCCTGAACTACTACAGAGGTCAAGTAGAGCTTTTAGAAATTATTTAAAAATTGGTGGGAGAACACAATTGTAGAGTATAAGGAACAGGGTGGATTTGATTTAAATCAAGTCGATTTAAATCAAGTCGATTTAAATCATAATTTTTAAAGAGCAACTGTCATCTCTGTCCCACAACAGCTCCTCCTCTG
>JANHFM010005538.1:74555-93977 GCA_032468115.1 Grayia smithii | reverse complement strand
TGTATATGTTTTTATCTATGTGCGCCGCCCTGAGTCCTTAGGGAGTAGGGCGGCATACAAGTTTAATAAATAATAATTTGACAACTGGATCACAGTTACTATGCTGCAGCATCCTGAGGTTATATGATCACTATTTGGGACCTTTACTGCTGGCTTCCAACAAGCAGAGTTCATAGGGAAACCAGCAGAAGGTTGCAAATGGTGATCACATGACTTTAGGATGCTGTGACTGTACAGAATTCATCTAACAACTTCAACAGGAATTGCCAGAACTACCATTGTGAGTCAGTGCAGTTAGGTGACATCACACTTCATGACTACATTGCTTTGTAAAAGAGTTCCTAGTTCCAATTACTGTTGGTAAATCAGGATTACCCATACATGAAGACTCCTACAGACACAAATTTTGTCATGCGTATGACATATGCCACGGGTGTCAAACTTGCAGCGTCACATTGCCATTATGTGATGTTTTGAGATGTTTTTCCCATTCGCAGTGTTGGGATGGGTGTGGCCTGCATGTGACGCATCTAGCCCATGGGCTGCCAGTTTGACTCGCCTGACATATACCACTATAGTCAAACAGGAGTGGAGCAGTGGTGAAATCCAATTTTTTTTACTACCGGTTCTGTGGGTGTGGCTTGGTGGGCGTGGTGTGGTGTGGCTTGGTGGGCCTGGCAGGGGAAGGATACTGCAAAATCCCCATTCCCTCCCCACTCTGGGGCCAGCCAGAGGTGTTATTTGCCAGTTCTCCGAACTACTCAAAATCTCTGCTACCGGTTCTCCAGAACCTGTCAGAACCTGCTGGATTTCACCCATGGAGTGGAGCATATTATTTACATGGCACTGCAGTTGAGTCATTTACTTCAGTCATGATCCTTATTTGTCCTTTAAAAACCATATTTGAAGCAGATTCATCTCTAATTTGGCCCTTGGTACACAGCATATGATAATCTGGATATTACATTGAAGCAGAGGTTTTAAATTGATGATACCTGCTTTTGAAGTGTGTCTTCTAATATGATTCCAGGCACATTGAAATATGCATATTTTAAAGTTCTAGCTTGATTTTATGTATCAGACCTGGGATATTTCACTATTTAAATAAATATGATTATATAGAAGTGTAATCTGTCCTAATCAAGCAGTATAGCTATCATATAAAGCCACCGTACGAGTTTTATCACATGGATTATCTCCCCTGCACACAGGCACACAGTTTGCCTGTAAACAGTCTAAACACCTGAAACAGTGTCTTCCATATAATTGTGCTTCATTGCACAAACTGCAAGGGCTATACTGTGTTATGTTATCCATAAAGTTGTATGACACAGTTCATGTATTAACTTTTCCTAATCTATATTATATCTCAATAGGTTAGTTAGATCAGGTTTGATTTTCTAATTTCTAAATTATCTGAATTTAAAATCAGCATGTATTAAATATAATAGCTGTGTTTTTAAGGCCTTATTCTATCACTGCTTTTTCACTAATTTTGAAATGAATTAATGTATAAAATAGTACTTGTATACATGAAACCAAATAAATGATGGAATATTTCATTGTTAACTGTATTGAATATTATTTCTCGTAGGCTACTGGCCAGAAGCCTTGTATTGTCTAGAACATTATCAGGTTTAGTATTTGCTTAGAATTTTCTGCCATGATGGGATATAATTTCTATTAAATGAACCTAGGAATGTAGTCATGGTTTATTGGCTGCTTTTAGAAATATAGTTATTTATTTCTTTATTTCCATGGTTTTATACAGCTCCCCAGTCCATGACAGTGACTCTGGACATCATACATGGAGTAAAACATTAGCTATATTGAAGAGTTTGTCAGTGGGGCCACAACCAATTTTGCTCTTCTTTGGAACTCTTACTGGACTTTCATCCATCTTTCTGAGTACATTCCTATCTACTATATAAGGTGTCATATGCATGACAAGCTGTATTCTGAAATTATATTGAAATTTATCACCAGCCAGTCTTTTACAATGGATCAGTGATAGTTCGGTGTTAGAAAAGCTGGAGGTGCACCTTCAGGTGCACCTATAAGCAAGATCTGCTTATACTTTCTAATGTACAATTTAGCCAATTCCATATTCTTTATTATAGGTTAAATGTGGCATTACAGGTTAAATTTATATATGGATATTTAGCCAAGTATAGGCCTAGAGTGCAGATACATATATACATTTTTTATAAAACTTGCTTGGTATTTTGCACGATACATACCATTTAATAATATATAATAATATATCTTATATTATGCGATCTTTCTGTAGCATTGCTGGTGTATTTCAGCATAGTGATTGCTTTTACTTTTACTTTCCTTCTTCTTTCTTCACAGAATCATACAATGACCCAACATAGCAGTTAGTGCAAGGCCCAGTTCTTCAGAAGAGGAATCTTTGCAGGACACAAAAAAGGGAACATGTTTTACTCTTTGCACGAGACTCTCATTGTTAATATATATTATTCAGAAACATTGTATTGTACCATAAAACCTGTATTATGGAAACTGTTGGATGTTCATGTGTTTGAACTTTTGAGCACCGGAGAGACTTCCTGTATATAAAGTGTTGCACATGTATTATGTTGTCTGATACTAAAATGGTCTTATAAAGACAAGTGGACTTGGGCCCTATTCAAGCAGGACTAAGAGAATAATTAAATACCAACAACATATAAAAGGGAAATATGGCTTAAGGAAAAACAAAAAAGCGGTGATACAGTACAAACCTTTTTGGCCTTCCTTTTGTTCAAGCTTATGTCTACAATCTCTGTCTTTTGGTATTCAAATGGATGAATTCAAGAATATTTTTAATGCCGAAGAAGATGAACAACAGGAAAAAGACTCTCCAAGCAGGACCCCAGCTGAATATGGCCTGTATATATTTGTAAGCCTTGCGATATGACAGATAGCATTACCATATATGCAATAGTTGTTATGTAGATTGTCAAAGAAACTTTTTTTCCTGGATACCATTTGAAGCTTTTGAGTGTTCAAGACTTTTCCTTAATGATGTCACATGGCCAAATTTTTGAATCAGTTGAACTAACCTGTATGTTACTGTTATTAATGTTTACTCTGCAGTTTGAACCTGGAGATTACTGGAATGGTTTTCCAAGAAGAAATAAATTCAGTTTACCATTACATAATATGTATCTTTTCTTTTGTCCCAGATTATTTTATTTATTTAAAAAAAGTTCTTTGCAAATGAATTGTGTCTCATAACTTTCATCAACGTCACACATTCTTGTATCACACATGCATGATAAATGTATTCTAATTGATGTACTTCAATTGATACCTTATTATTTTAGATATATGTTAACACTATATTCTTTTACCCTGTGTAACAACCTTTTTTTTTTCTTTTTGAGAAATACAAGGACTTACTGTAGAGTTAGTGAGTGAGTATCTGGTTTGCAAGCATTCAGTCCCTCAATGATGTGCAGACTATCTACCTGCATTTGGTTTTATAGTACAATGTCAAATGTATTTCTCCTAAATAGAAAGCCTGTTGAGTTTGCTGGATTTACTACCACTAAATGTGTTTAGAATCCCACTTTTCCACCTATCCTTTTTCTAAATCTCTACATTTAAAAATATTTAAGTCTCTCAAACACTATTAGAATGATATCTGATTATGGAAGGGATCCCTTGTCTTTTCATCTACAGGTGGTAACCTTGTTAAATTCCAGCCACAGCACTGACATAGGTTTCTCTGCTTGCGAGTCCCTTGTCCTCAATGCTGACAGAGATGGCAGTAGAGGACATGACCAGAAAAAGTGCTTCAGTAAACAGCCCAGCCTGTTATTTCCTCTAGGAGATTGTTCGGCTTTAACAGAGAAAGGTTGTTGAGAACTGAATTAACCTGTTGGTCCCAAGTAGGAGCAAAGGGAGGCTGTACCACTAGGGCCTTCTCGTTTTTCTTTTGTCCAGAAATGTGCTCATATGAACATTCATTCCCAACCCAATTTCCATATTAGAGTTGTGATATACCGCTGAACACTTGTGCAATGATTAGAGCAATGGAATATCACAAAGGGCTGGAATTGCTTGTCTTTTCCTGCCAGGGCAGATTTCAAGTGAGATTTCTAGTTTGCCGAGTGTTACATTCCGAGTCTTCACAGATGGGAGAGCTGGAAGAACACTTTTTAAAAAGTCTTTGCTTGCCAGGGATTTCAAGGAAAAATGTGTCATATTTCTCTCTCCAGCCTGGAGATTTTTATGCATATGTTGCCAAGTACAAAAAGAAAAAGAAAAGGCCATATTTAATAAAGAATCTTCTTTCTGCTGACAAAAGGATAAACATAAGCAACTGTACTTACACAGTCCGTCCAGTGCCAGATTCTATTTATAATAAACCCCATCCCAGTTTTAATTCCATTAAAGTAGTAATCATCTCTGCCAATTTGGATTGAATATTCATTCTTCATGACAGATACCTCTTTAATAAAACAAAAAAAAAAGTACAGACATTTATTTCAGTCTTCATGTGTGAAAACCATAACATATTGGTTAAAACTGTAAATAGCATGTTTTTCATCAAGTTCAAGTATGTTAAAATTATTGCACCCTACTGTGTTTGTGCCACTGAGTTGAGACAGATGGTAGCTGGGAAAAATGCAGTCTTATAATCAAAAGCAAAAATATGTCAAAAATATGTTAGCAAGCAAAACACAGCCTATTACTTGCTTCTTATGTCATGACAGCTTGCAAAACATACAAGAGTGTTGGATATCTAGTTATGCAAATATAGCAATATAGTAAACAGCGACAGAAAATGCGAAGACACATTCTATATTGTATATTGTTTAAAGTTTTCCATTCAGGAGAGGAACAAAAATTCATTGGTCTTACTCAACTTTTGATTTGAAGAGCAAATTGCTAAGAGCAAATGCCTGAATTGACTTTCTTTTCTCATTAGTTGCCAATTTTTTGACGGCTGCCCTAAAAAGCTGTTTAAATAGATTATAAAAGACATTCAAACTTCCCAATGAGATTTGAGTTTTCCATAGCGGCTCATCAGAGTATTTACTCTGATCGTGGTCTCATCTTACTGAAAAAGGAGAAAAAAGGATAGAGATGAATACATTGGGTATCTAATACATAGTCCTTCCCAGTGGGTCACCCAAACTAAAGCAAGCCACAATAATGAGAAGTGGATCATCACATCACAGCAGAGAGGAGACAAAGAGAAATGGAAGACATGCATGACAGGATTCAAGCAGGTCACAACCACCTTTATTGGGAATACTCAGGGAAAATCTAAGGTGGGATACACTGCCTCAACCCCCAACAATTTTGTGGAAGGATAGTTCCAAAACTCTGGGAAACTTCTAGATGGCAGCAGAAAGTTGCAGAAAATGCCAACTCTTTGCCATCACCTATTGGTTTATAATGGAAGATTGGAGGAATACATGTCACAACAACCAAATTGGGATATAGCTATCAGTTGATTGTCAGATGTACAAGCCTCCTCGGAGCTTCTGAAGAGGAATATGTAAGCTCCTGCAGCTATGCATTCGTTATCTAGACTGAAAGGATAAGCTACTCCAATTATGAAAGAACAGATCTGCTTAAACCACAGCTAATTGTAATGCTGGAAAAACAAACATGAAAACATTCAACCAGACAATCTAGAACCACAATACAATTCCTTCCCAACTCTGTCAAATAGCAGTGGGATATCCCCAGTGGGTCAGCCGTATTAATCTTTTGCAGCAAAATCAACCAAGAGCCTTGTGGCACTTTAAAGATGGTGCCATAATAAATTTATTGGTCTTTAAGGTGCCATAAAACTCCTTGCTATTTAAGAGTAAGACCAGGTGAGATCAGGCGGGACTTTATTAGATAATAGCTATAGCTAGATAGTAAAGATAAATAGTTGGAAAAGACAAGTATCTAATGCAGGCTGGAATTGAGCTGTAATTCTGATATGGCAAACATACCTATCTTTTATTCTTACTCATTTAAACGCTGTCCTTCAGAAAGAAGAAAGAGCTGTTCTTTATATGCCAAGATATCCCCTCTATTTATAACAAAATTAACAATTAATTCATCTCTTGATTGAATCTTTCGTTATTTAGATGTCACAACAGATTTTCATAGCCCGCAAAGGGGAAGCCTTAGCAATGTTAATATTGTGACAGGCAAGACACATAAAAGCAAATGAATCATAATTGGTGACAATTAGAAATAACTTGGTATGAAAACAGAATATTCGTTGCCACAGTGAGCAAGCAAAGTGCCTTGGGTAATAGAAATGATTTCACAGGAAGCTCCTGGCTGCATGGACAGGACTATATCATTACTTCTATCTAGTGCATTTCTTCATACACTATAGATCAATTGACAATCAAAGGGCCATTTTGTAATTCTGTAAAATAAAATGTTCTCTTTCCAAGGTTTCACTTTCGTTTGCAAAGGGCCCCTAGAGTTGAAGGCAAGGACAGAGTCAGGTATTTTATTTTATTTTATTTTTTACATTCCTAAAGGACATAATACCATTTCTAAACATGATCTAAAGCTTCAATTGAACTGAAATTTGAATAAGACTCCATTTGTATAGGCTAACAATGTCACCAAGGAAAAGTATTTCCAACAGGGCAACAAATTTAGTCAATTTCAGATCACAAAGCTTGTGTGTGTGTGTGTGTGTGTGTGTATTCCTGAGCCCAAGCCTTTAGTCATTTCAGTATATCTGCATAATTTTATTCCATCTGAAATAGTTGGTGAATCAAGGAATCGGTGCAAAATTACTACATAGTTTGAGGCCAAATGTTGAGCAAATTCAAAACTTTATAGCAAAAGGTTTGAAGTTCACCGTGCTGAATTCCCAGATAAGTTTGCTTAAGATCAATTAAGTCTATTTGGCACTGCCTTAAAATAATCATTACACAGCAACACAAGTAAATGAAACAATACAGGTGTCCATTTATGTGTTTCACAGAATCAAGATTCAGTCTTATATCCTTATACATAATAGTAATCAAATGATTCCTTTTCATAGCAATTTTTCATTTGTCCAAAATGCTTCTGATCTCATTTGCTATGATCTGCAATCTCCTACATCTCTCAAGTTTTGCTCAATATGAATTTTAATCAAAGAAATATAGTAATTATTCAGTTACTGCAAAGAACTCTGTTGCATAGGATACATTTTTACAGGATTTTAAAATATAATTTATGAATATTTGCAAGCCTAATAATTGTCTTTTCTGCTGACATTTTCAAAGCAACACTGATTGTTGTGTCTCCAGAGAGTCTGAGTACAAAACTGATAATTATATTAAATATACATAGACAATAAAGAGTGTGTTTACATAACTATGCCCATAAATATCTGATTGAACAGTCATTGTTCTCAAACCCCTTTTAAGCAGCTCTCGGAGGAATCCAATTCTAATGACATGATGGTTTAAAAGATGTTGCTCAGTCTTGTTCCATATTTAATTAACTTTCCTTTTTTAAACTTGTGATGGTGGAGACAATAACAAATAGCTCTGAAAAAAAGAGAGAGTGTGCTTTGAAACATGAGTGAGAACTTGTCATGCTTTGTATGCCTCATGCTACAGGAAATTTGCATGTAAGAGTGGGTGGCACAGAACTATGGAATTCCTTGGGGAGTCCATTACACAGGCATAGTAATCAGCATTATCTTTAAGCCATCTTTGATGCAAAAGAAAAAGAGAGTGACATGCAAAACAAAATACACTAAAACAAAACAGCACAATTTAAGAAACAGTAAATATTAAATAACAAACTAAATAGAATGATTCCCTTCCAGCCATGTCTACTAGAATCAAGAAGCAACATTTGATATAGTTTAACAATTAATATTAAGGACTGCCTCATGTACTACTCATTACAATAACCAACTGGAAAGTTATCACAGTATATCTCATTATGTTCTTAGCCAAGTGAACCAGTCAAAACTGAAAAGAGACATCCCTATTTAGTTTAGTTAAATCATGAGTGACAAGGCTAGATCAAGAATTGATCCAAGTTAACTTTCAGGGGGAGTGCAAATCCATCTGTAAAGGTTGCACTCTCAGAAAAAGGTGATTTCCATAATACTGAGGTTCAGTTTCATTTTTCCAGGCATTCACTCGTAAATTAAATTGGCACCTGAACAACTTTATCTTAAAAAAATAAATATAAAAGTCTTGATGTAGATCAACTTCATATCAGAAGCAACCTGCTCTGAATCCATGATTGTTCTAGCCTAACTTCTTCATATAAAATGTAAAATAAGTATTATGGAGCTAAGCAGAATGACTACAATGCCATTTCCATAACTTAATCCGATGGAGTAAAGCAGCCCAGCAAAATAGCAAGGATATCAAAAGATGTTGAAAGATCAAGGAGAATCAAAAGGGTAACTTCCTGTCCACCTTCTTTATAACTATCATCCAATAGAATTACAAAATTGGCTTAAACTCCAACCAACCTGAATTGCATTGATTATAATGGATAAGGTGTCAGTATTTCTAGATTGTTATTACAAATATTATTCAATAAAAGTGTAGCAGGCATTATCTTTAGCTAAAAGGTCTCCAGAAATGTAGACATGAATTAGGAAGTCTAAGCACTTTAAAATCTCTCTAGTAAAAAAGACATCATTTACTGTCAGGATCAATCAAATGTCTCCTTGAGTGAAGGGGTGAGGCTCCTTGCTTCAAATATGATGATACAACATGTCCTCAATGACCCAGATTGACTCTTTATCAACCTTCCCCTTTTAGAGAAATATGTTGGGAAGTTGGTTGGGCTAAATTTACAGAGACCCTGGATTATTCCTGATGTTTTCAGTAGGGATTCAAGCATGGATCTTTTGCATGCCAAAACAACCAGACATAAAGTTTTTTCCTCCCAGAATGTTCACTCTGCTGAACACTTCATTTCCATAGTATTTCTCATCTTCTCATCTTTCCTACTATCACCTCCTATTGGTATCTTATGATTTATCCATTGTTGTTTGTAATTTATGATTAATAATTGTAACTATGATTATGACCTATTTCTTGCTGTTTATATGTACACTGTGGGCTTATGCACCGGGGACAAATTCCTTGTGTGTCGAATCACACTTGACCAATAAAGAATTCTATTCTATTCTATTCTATTCTATTCTATTCTATTCTATTCTATTCTATGAGACTGAAACCACATTGGTCTGTCTTGTTGATCTTTGATGGGAACAGGAGAAAGGAAGTTTGACTATGCTGGTCTTGCTGAAGAGGAGACATCATGACATTTCTGACTTGAAAAACTATGAGGCTCAGGATGTGGAGAAATAGCCTTAGACTGAATTCTATAATGGTGTGGCACCCAATCTTTTGGGCACCAGGGACCAGTTCTGTGGAGAGAGGTTTTTCCATGGACCAGAGGGGTGGTGGTTTTGTGTGCTGCCTGCATCTTGCGGATGGGGCTTCACTTGTTTACATGACTCTGTTTCTGGCATGCCGTGGACCAGTGCCAGTCCACGGACCGTGGGTTAGGGATCCTGCTATAATGGCATCTGTTATTCCATTGATTACCAACATTGATTTAAATGATCTGGATAGGAGTGTATTCTTTCTTCCTTCTTTGTTCTATGTGCATCCTTTTGAAGTTGAATACTCAGCTATCCCAGATAAAAGCATGTCATTTCCCTACTAGAACATCTAAAAAAGTCATATTCTACCAAGTAGATTTGGATTTGGATACCAGAAAAGTCAAGTAATAGTCTTGCTTTGACTCTAGGCAAGGTAGCACATTCCTGGATGAAATTGGCCTCTAATTTAAGAGATCCTATTAGACTTGAATGGTAAGTAAAGACTGTGGCCAGGAGACCCTTTGTACAATTGTACCTTTTGCATCAATTTCCTCAATCAGCTGGCTTTGTTTAATGAATTAGATTAACTGCCAGTTAGCTCCCAGATGCAGTCCAAGGTGACATTTATCATCCTTATGGTGCTGTATGGCTCAGGATCTAGATATTTCTGTGATAATATTCTCCAAACTGAATCTATGTGCCCAATAAGATCTTGGAGAAAGACCTTACTGAAGATTCCACCACCAAGATAAAAGTTATATTAAGGGATCCTGGTCTTGAGTTTTTTCAGTGATGGCACCCCTCCTTTTGAACAGGTGAAGCCTCCCTACCAGACCACAACTTCCTTACTCCAGTTTTAATAACTATCAAACTATGATATTTCAGAAAAACAACTTCTGGAGTTGACCAAAATCAACTGAGATCCCCAAATGATTCGACATTGGATTGATTGATTGATAGATTGTAATTGAATTAATTGTTTTTCATTTTTAATATACTAATACCAAAAGCCAGGGATGTGATGTCTCAAGGATTAAAGATGCTGGGCTTGTCAGCTGGAAAGCTGGCAGCCTGAGTTCAAGACCTGAGCACTGCATAAGGTGAGCTCCCACCACCTGCCCCAACACCTGCCCAGGTAGAATTTTGAAAGCATGCAAGTTGATAAATAAGTACCACTTTGGTAGGAAAGTAACAGCATTCCATATGCCTCGGTGTGCAGTCATGCTGGCTAGTAGTGGAATTCAATTTTTTTTACTACCGGTTCTGTGGGTGTGGCTTGGTGGGTGTAGCAGAGGAAGGATACTGCAAAATCTCCATTCCCATCCACTCCAGGGAAGGATACTGCAAAATACCCATTCCCTCCCCACTCCTGGGGGAAGGATATTGCAAAATCTCCATTGCCACTCCACTCTGGGGCCAGCCAGTGGTGGTATTTTCCGGTTCTCTGAACTACACAAAATTTCCACTACCAGTTCTCCAGAACCTGTCAGAACCTGCTGAATAGCACCCCTGATGCTGGTCACATGATCAAGAAAATGTCTTCAGACAATGCAGACTCTCTCAGCTAAGAAATGGAGGTGAGCACTGTCCCCTAGAATCAGACACGACTGGACAGGGGAAAACTTTACCTTCACCTTTACCAAGAGCCATTCAGAATCTATAGAAATGTACATTTTGGGCAGAAGTATGACTAAATAGTAAATAAATGCCATCATATTGCCTTTCATTTGCAAATGACATTTTCCCCTTGTCAATGCCCATTTTAGGATCATTTTAATACAGACAAGTATTAAATCATAACTTATGATGATCCCAAGTGATTTCAGACAGAATGTATTGATGAGCATATGCTGAATTGTTTCATGCCTACAAACTGATGCCAAATGCCAAACTCTGCAAATAGCCAGAAGTGGTATCCATAGGAATGATGGGAAGCTAACATGAACAGCCATTGCCTTTTCAATTATTACTATAATATAGAAGTGACTATGTGAAGAGCCAAAGGATCAGAGGTGTTATTCAGTAGGTTCTGACTAGTTCTGGAGAACTGGTAGCGGAAATTTTGAGTAGTTCGGACAACTGGTAAATACCACCTTTGACTGGCCCTGTCCCTATCTACTCTCTGCCTCTTGAGTCTCAGCTGATCAGGAGGAAATGGGGATTTTGCAGTAATGTTCCCTTGGAGTGGGGTGGGAATGGAGATTTTACAATATCCTTCCCCTGCCACACTCACCAAGCCATGCCATGCCTACCAAGCCACACCCACAGAGCCAGTAGTAAAAAAAAATTGAATCCCACCACTGCAAAGGATGCAATAAATGCTTTAAGAGATAGAGGCATCTAGAATTTATTGTGAGAGAAATAGTCATTACCTCAAATATTTTAGAGTATTTATCTCTTAATTTTATTAATAGTCAGAAGACCTTGTTATTTTATGGGAAATTTATCCCTGTTTTCTGATTATACAGATACTAGGTTTTGTTTGCTGATGAATATTTTATTTTCTTAGCAATATTTGTTTGAAACTCCCATGATGCCACAGTTCTAATCCAGTAGTGGATACCTATTTTTGATCTACTATATATATAAAGCAGCATTTATTTTCTCTAAATCTCAGTTGTTACTGCTTGGCCCAACATGTAATTTATTGTGTCTGTGCTCATGTATATCCATTACTAAGTAATTTATTTTCAGATTTCCCTTTGAGGATTTGTCACTTGCTAATTTTGCCTTGCATTTTTTACAAGGAACATTACCTGGTGCCTTTAGTGTGACAAGTATAATGATGACTTCTAGAGTGACTATAGTCTCATAGATTTGTAGAGCTGAAAGGACTTAGCCTTTGTAGTTTAACCCTGTGCCCAGGGCAGGAATTTCCATTCCATTCCAGACAAATGACTATACAAACTTTGTTGAAAACCTCCATTACTAGGGTACCCTGGTTATAGGGGGGAAACTGTTTCACTGCTTAATAGTTCCCACTGTCAGCCAATTCCTCCTTGTTTCAAGTTATCTCCTTCTATAAAACTTCTGTGTGTTGATTCTTGTCCTGACTTTAGGAGCTATGGAATACTCTCTTCCCATGACACCTCTTTCAGTGTTTAAAAGTTCACCTCAGCCATCTCTTTTCTGGACTATACTTAATTTGTTTAACCATTCTTTATGAGATTCGGTCTCCATTTAGCCCTTCACCACCTTTGTCTGTCTTCTTGGCACTCATTCTAGCACCTCAGGGTCATTCTTGTATTGTGGCAACAGAAATTGGACAAAGTATTCAAAGTGTGTTCTTATCCGTATAGCATAGAGCAGAACTATCACTTCCCATTATCTTAACACTATAGCTCTGTTGCTACAGCTCAAGGTTGCATTAACTGCAGCAGTGGACAGCACACTGCTGGTTCCTGGTTAATTTATAGTCTACCAAGATGCCCAGATCCTTCTAACAAGTACATGTCTTTTCTAACTTAATTGCAGTACCCTCCATTTCTCACCACTGAACTGCATTTCATTTATTTATATATCTAATTTTGGTGGTTTGATGGCTCAGCAGTTAAGACACTGGGCTTGTCAACTGGAAAGCCAACAGCCTGGATTCGAGACCCAAGAACCACACAAAGGGCTGAATGCCTGTTCGCCTAGCCCCTGCCCACCTGATAGTTTGAAAGCATGAAAATACGAGTAGATAAATAGGAACCACTTCAATGGGGAGGAAACAGTGCTCCACATCATGCTGGTCACATGACTGCAGAAACATCTTCAGACAGCATTGGTTCATGGCCTTGAAATAGAGATGAGTGCTGACTCCTAGAGTCAGCAACAACTAGCAGAATAAAATCCACAGGGACTCCTTTCCATTATCTAATTTACCTAGCTGCCCATCTCACAAGCAAGTGAGTTTGGTGGCATACAACAAAAGAAAAATAATATGTAAATTTTGCTTCTTAGGGCCCAGTATTCATGTCTACTAAGATTCTTTTGAACCTGTTTTCTGAGTTGTTAGCTATATCCCTCCTGCCTACCCAGTTTAGTGTCATCACAGATTTGATGTGCATCTCATCTATAATCTCATTTAAGTAATTTATGTTAAAATGCACTGGGTCCATAACAGAACCCTGAAATATAATTTTGGATATCTCCTTCCATTAAAAATGACATTATCTTTTGCATGACTGTCATTCCTTTTCTGATTCCACATATATTTAAGAAGAGATAGACAGGCAGGTATAGAAGATGCCATTCAGAGAAGGAATTTTCATTTATGGAATTATTTCTTGTCCCTATTGGCCAACACTTTTGTTATACTTGCTAATTTCAGAAATAACCAAGTTTTTCACTGGTTTCCTCTACTCAGGAATGCAAAGTACTGTGTTTTTACAGTAGACTAGATACTCCACCTTGCTTCAAGCATGCTTACCATAACTCTCAACAGGATCTCAAAAAATAATCTGATACTTTAAAAGGTTTGTTCCTATGTAGATTATTTAAACAAAACAGAATTTTGTGTGCTTACTTTTCTTCATGTATTGTTTTCACTAAATTTATTTGGTTTTTCTCATTATGTTACATTCTGGATTTCAGTTTAAATGTGCCAGATGTTGAGTATCAGATACCCAAGTACCAAAATTGGTACCAATGGAAATCATTTCCAACCCAAACCCTAATCCTTTTGTAACTTTCAGTGGTTTGCTTAAAAAGTGTCCTACAAGTGCCCTTTAATAGAATAATTGATCTGCGGTACCTCTCACTCTAATTGTAGAATGTGTAATTTCACAGCAACAAATAATAAGAAATAATAATTGACTTCCTACTGAGCATTTCATAAAGGTACCTCACTGTCCATGGTTGTAAATAAGACATACAACTAAATTGGATGCACTAAAGCAATTAATAATGGTCTGAATCTCAGGCTTAGGCCAGATATGGCTATAACTAATAATGATACATGATCGCTTTCCTAATTCAAACCTTTTATTCCCATCTGAAAAGTGAAGCTTAATCCACTTAATATGGTGCTAAATCTCATCACTCATTTCTCTAGAAATTAGCATTCCATGATCTAACCAGATGACAGGGCTAAAATTGGCCAGGAAGAAGCTCACTTATAAGACTTGTAATGAAAGGATACTACAATGCAGAGGTGGGAGTGATGGGACACAAAAAGAACTGCAGAAAAGATTTTATGAAAACAAAGGCATTGCAGTCTTATGTCCAGTGGTGGGTTGCCCCCGGTTTGGCCCAGTTCACATGATCCGGTAGCGGTGACGTTGTGACGTCACCAAACTGGTTCTCTGCAGCTGGGAGCCAGGCCCACCTGCGCGCCTGTACTTACGGTTTTTCCGGAAAAAAACTGAAAACAAAGCTTTTTTCGAGTTTTTTTCCAGAAAAAAACTTAGTGCGCATGCACGGAGCGTGAGTTCAGCACACGCCAATCACACGCAAAGCGTGTGCAGGAAGAGAACCAGTAGTAAAGGTAAGTAGAACCCACCCCTGCTTGTGTCACATCTTAAAACTAGATCTCAGCATGTTTGGGTCTGAAGTCCTAGAACAGTGTTTCTCAACCGTGGCAACTTTAAGAAGTGTGGACTTCAACTCCCAGAATTCCCCAGCAAAAATGCCCCATTTTTTTGCAAGCTATTGCTAAATATTTTTTTGATTTTTTTAAAATAATGCCTAGCTTTCACCTGGGTTGTGTCAAGTACATAGACTAGATATATCTTACCTTTTGTTTAAACCAGATGTGTTATAATTTAAATCTATACTGAAAATTGACTTTGATGACACATTTGAAATGCCTCTCACCTATGCAACTTTTTGATGTCAGCGTTCTCCAGAGATTTGGCTTAAAAGTCTATTTGCAAAACAAAAGTGATCCCTCTTGAGTTTGTAAACATTAAGCAAATCCTACTTAATATGAGAAAACATATTTCAAATGCAAGTTTTTCATACTTTCTAGTTCACCTGAAGAGCAGAAAGAGGAGGACAATGGGATTAGTGAGAACAGTCTGTAGATGAGATCCCTCAAATCCATTATAATGACTAGGATATTAACCCATGCAAGTACCCGGCATGTTGAAAGATTAAAGAATTAGAAAAGCAACAACTGTGATTATGAATAATAAATATTTAATATTCTGAAATACAACTTTAAGATCTTATTCAATGATATTATTTCACTGCAGTTTCTACTGGTTGCTATGTATAAATAAATAAATGTTCATGCTTTGGTAAGTATTTGATGCTGTAATTATTGCACATGTGTTTTTACAATGTATATTCCATAACATTAGTTACTGTTATTGTGCTAATTATTCTTTTGTGTATTTTTTCTGCTAGTGTTACACTGAATGCAATCCTTTGATTGCAGCAATTAATGATTATCAATTAGAAGAGATTTAGAAGCAGAACTTAACATATGCAGAATTAATACTTTACACTAAAGATCTGGGAAGATGTAACCAATCACTCATCACCGCTTATGAGACCACCTAAAGATGTTCTTCCAGATATTCTTTACATCACATAAAACTCTAAGCCTTCCTATATATATATGTTCTGAGTAGTAGGCACATCACCAGCCAGAATCCTAGGCTGTGGTCATCTATCAACTTTGTTTCCTAAGAAAAACACTAGGACCTTCATGATCTCCAGAGGCATTTTTGGAAAGAAAGATGACAACTGATGCTCTCTTCCCATTTATGTTTTAAGTTAAAATGATTTTTTAAAAAGTCAGGCAAAAGATTCTCACAGATATCAAAATGTATTTTCATTGTCTACCTTTTTCTCATATTACTTAGCCTACTTATCGCAAGCAGACTGATACAATAAAAACTTTTGCTGCCAACATGAGGTCTAAACTCTTACATTGGTAGGTATTCATCCTTCATTTTTATGGCCATTCTCTCTGGATGCTACAAAGTAATATCCTATTGGGACCTCACATACTATTACACTACTCTACAGGATTCCTCTTAAGCCTGCTATTTTAACTTTGCAATACTGCAACAAAATAAATGCTAAAAAAACCAATTTACAATGTTCCATTTCAGCATCTCTTTACCTACCAACGTCAAAAGAGTGAATGGAAGAAAAGAGTCAGAATTGGTCTGGATACAACTAGTTTTCTCCCAGTGCCCTTAAGCAGGCTAGTCTTATGTGTATTGATGAAATATAATATTTCCAAAAAATAATATTTAAAGTGTCTCTTTAGTGGCCACTAAGAAAGTAAAAGAGAAATCTTCAGAGATGACCATTCTTTTCCTACTCCAAGGTATGAAATGCCAGTTTAGGTTTTCAAACCTAAAAATTCCTATTAGTCTTTATTTTGATCTACTTTGTCATAAATAATCTGTATCAGGTGATAAACAGTCAAATATTTAGTTCCAAGGATTAAAATGTGCAAATATTGTAGAGGTATGGACTGAACAATTGGGAAGATGACAACCTATAATGATTTGAAGCCAAACCTGAGGATACTGGAGACCCTATAGAAATACCAAAATTTATGTAACTCCACAGGGCTGAAACTTATATAGCAGTATTTTTTTTTTCCTCAGAGGGCAAAACCAAGTTCAAGTAATTACAAGAAAGCGTTTTTTTCAAGATTAACATTAGCATTCTAATGTCAAAATGAGTTTCCCATGGAGCAAATTTTCTCAGATACTAGAAGGCTACTCTTGAGTTGCTCTAGAAGCACAGAGTGGCAGATTTCCTGCACTAGCAAGCATTGGGTTAAATGACCTTTGAGGTATCTTCAATTCTATTATTCAGTAATCTTGCATGCACTCAGAAGTGATTACACAGCTCTGGCCAATTTGTATCACTCTCTATTGACCTTCCCAACCAATAGGATTTAGAGTAGTCAGCAGTCTCAGACACTTGCTACATCTCAGTCAACAAATGGTGGAGGCGGGGGGGGGGGGGGAGAGTTGACTTCAGGCTACCCAGGCAGGTTTTCCACTAACCTTCTTCTCCAGTTTATCCCCAGAGGCATTTTAATATATGCTGTCAAATGATACTACAGAAATCTGAAAGGAGGAATAAAGAAGCTGATCTCAAAATGATTGCATCACTTGTCATGTCACAGAACCGAATTCCCCCAGGCACCTCCTCACAGAACATTTTGATTCCTACAGATTCCAAAGATGCTCTAATGCTGACCTTCAAAGCCTAAAGAAAATATATGGGAATATCTTTTAAATTAAAGTTGTCCGTATTCTAAGAAAGCAGAAACTGTGACTTCTCACTATTCTCTCTTCTTTTTTTTTTCCGAAGAGAGAAAACCCGCTTGCCTGCTTGCCTGCCTGCCTGCCTATCTACTTACCTATCATCTCACAGCTGATCCACAAAATAACAGACTCCAAACGTTGCTGATGACATGGGATCATAGACGTTACGAACAGATTTTGAACTGCTATAGAGTCTTGTCAATGTTCTGTATTACTTGTCATTGACAAAACGTGACAACATGAACTTACTCAGCGAAGTACTTGGAAGGTAGCATTAAGAGCATTTTGCTCTGGGACAATTGCTTAGGAAAACTATTGGGTCATAGTTTTTCCCAGATAAAAGCCCATGGCCACAATTCACAAATCTTCACCAGACACAACTGCATTTGAAGACTTCTGTGCATACACTGCTGAACATCTCCGATTTTTTTTTTCTGAACTGAAGCTTAACAAATTGGGGGACTATAAAGAAACTAGGATTTGCTTTCATTCCCTGGTGTTAGTCTGTTTCTTTGCCAATTTCAGTGCTTAAAGGAAGAAGAAACTCTGCTTTCCTGCTGATTTACACTTCTGTTTATGAGGTACTATCGTCTTGTTTTTATAGTCATTGACTGGGGTAAGTATACTCATTTCATTGGCAAGACTGTTTTTACTCATTTGCCCATCAGTAAACTGAATGCAATTTTCAGATGCATTTCTATTTACAATTAAAGATCAGTGAGGATTCTGGTTCATTATTTAAGTTTCCTAGGCCTTTTTTTTTTCCAGGCCAGCTGATCTAGTTAGGAAAGTAACTCATGTTACATTAATGGCATAACTTTGTGTTGTGTCAGAGTATTTAAACATTTAATTTTAGGCGGGGTACCCAATTTCCTTAGGACCCAAGTGCACAGGGAGAAAATGTTAGACTCTTTTCTTCCCAATCACAATTCCAGTGAAAATTCTGCTTCCCTGCCCACTGTAATTAGCAATAGGAGGAGGAAAAAAAAAGCTATAACTGAACACATCTGGGGAAAGAAGCAAGCTTTTTTTCTTTCCTGCTGCAGTCCTAATGGGAATTGTCCTCCTAAATTGTCAGATGCAGCTGCAAGGCACAAGCTTCATCTAATGGCTGGCCTTGACAGGGATATTTTAATTGCGGAGCCAAAACAAAAGAGAAACAGGCACATTTTTGCAAAGTCTTTCTAGATTTATGAGGATTACCATGCAAGTATCTCTGCAGGATATCCACAGGGTATGGTCAACAAAGCCAAGATGATGGTCACAAAGGTACAATCTAAGCTCTACCCATTTTTTATGTATCTTCCTACTAGTCAATTCTATTACCCTCTTGCTTGCAACTTGCTTTAAACCATACTTTTCACTTTTTGTTCTGTTTTTTACAGGCTGTCACTGCAGTCTAATGCTAAGCTTTTACACATATACATAAAGCTAGTTTATATCTTGTCTGGGACAGACAACTGGTGTGCCCAACTAATGTCAGCCAGAGTCTGTGCCCAATATGACTTCATTTTAAAAAAAACAAACAAACAAACTTCATATTAAAACTGAAAAACTGGCATATTGCAAGGCAGAGTGCTAGCCACAACCTGATCTTGCTCCACAAGGCTCAACACAGAGACAAAAAACAAGGTTATAGTATTCTGTATAACAAGTTCTGTATTTGGAAGTAGGTTCATCTTCCTTGGACAAAACTCAGAGATAAGCAAGCCAAAGATTAAAGCCTTGAGTAACCCCATCAGGTTATCTTCTGTTATAAGACAAGTTTATGATCTTTCACTTCCATCTAAGACAGTTGGCTGCTGGAAGATGTGTGGACTTCAACTTCCAGAATTCCCCAGCCAGCTCCGCTGGGAGTTGAAG